>JAPXFY010006599.1:0-12385 GCA_030674185.1 Monoplex corrugatus | reverse complement strand
TGTTTATGATGGTCGCAGCGTTTTATGTACATGTACTGCGTGCGCTGCTCTAAAAAGCAGATTTCCCCATAACTAATCATGTTTTTACTTCTTTTTTCTTTGATTGTGTGCATTGGTATGATGATTTACGTACATTCTTGTTTGGTCTATTAGGCTGAACTGTGTGTCTTTATATGCAAGATTGTGGACAAAAGTCATATCTGTTCATACATATGGCAAAGCACTGTACGTGCGAGAGAAATGGCTCCACATACGATTCTTTGGTTGTATGAAAACGTCTGCACACTACAAAGTAATCTTTGTAAAAGCGGTCATCGTTTGTATGCAGATAAATATTCAAATGGATGTATTGCTATCTAAGATGATAGCGTTTATATGCAATGATGAGGATATTTGTGCTCAATTTATGACTAGACAAGCATTGTTAGAGATATGTAGTCGGAGATAGAGCTATATTTCAGTTTCCAAGATTGTTTTTATGACATCATTTAACTTTTTTATGACATCGTTTAACCTTTGGCCACAATGCCTAACATAACAGTATCTTCCCTGAGATGTCAGGGACTTGGTGATCTTCAAAAGCGAAGAGATGTCTTTCATTTTCTTAAGAAGAAATCATACAGTATATACTATCTGCAAGACACTCATTTCAATACAAAGTTAGAAAAAATATGTCAGATCAGAATGGGGTCGTAAATGTTTCTTCGCATCGTACAAGTCCAATGCAAGGGGAGTAGCGATATTGCTTAATAATAACTTTTTAACAAAGCAGAAAAAGACGATAATGATAACTTTATCATTATATATTTGAGTGTAACGGAGAAAGAATTTGTCTTGATAAACATTTATGGCCCAAACAAATATAGTCATTTGTTCTATGAACAAGTAAAAGGAAAAATCCTTAATTGTAATGGTCAAAATCTTGTCTTAGTAGGTGACTGAAACCTCGGCCTCGATCTATATTTAGATTATGATAACTATATCAATATTAACAACCCAACTATATCAACGTTGACAACCCAACTATATCAATATTAACAACCCAACTATATCAACATTAACAACCCAACTATATCAATATTAACAACCCAACTATATCAACGTTGACAACCCAACTATATCAACATTAACAACCCAACTATATCAACATTAACAACCCAACTATATCAATATTAACAACTCAACTATATCAATATTAACAACCCAACTATATCAACGTTGACAACCCAACTATATCAACATTAACAACCCAACTATATCAACATTAACAACCCAACTATATCAATATTAACAACTCAACTATATCAATATTAACAACCCAACTATATCAACGTTGACAACCCAACTATATCAATATTAACAACCCAACTATATCAACATTAACAACCCAACTATATCAATATTAACAACCCAACTATGTCAATATTAACAACCCAACTATATCAATATTAACAACCCAACTATATCAATATTAACAACCCAACTATATCAATATTAACAACCCAAAAGCAAAAGAGGCAATTGAAAATATGATGATCAAACTAAAATGAACGGATGTATGGAGAGAACTAAATCTCCAAGTTAAACATTTTACTTGGCGAAAGACGTCACCTGTAAAACAAAGTAGACTAGACTTTTTTCTTCTGTCTGAAAATCTCATGTTGAACTTTGAAGACAGAGATATCATACCTGGGTATAGATCGGATCACTCAATGTTAACTCTGAAACTAAAATTTGGCAAGAATATAAAGCGTAACACATTCTGGAAGTTCAACTGCTCCTGATTGAAAGAAAACCAATATATAGAAGTAAACAGTGTGGTAGATGATATATTAGAATATTCTACCAAACATTATGATACATCTACGCGTGATAATGTTTCCTTGATGGAAATCAATCTCAGTGTCCCATATAAATTGTTCACTGATTTTTCACTCATGAAAATAAGATCTAAAACTATAGCTTATGCGACAATGAGATAAAAGAAAGCAGCAGAAAAGGAAAATAGATAGATTAGGAAACTTGAACAACTGGAAATAAAAGAAAATAGGACTGAAACAGACATAAAGCTAATGAAAGAAAGAAAAATACCTTTGTCTCTTTAACTGTTTGTTCTTGTGTTCCGTTCAGTGGGTCTCTGGACAACTACAATGGGTATCACACTTCTCATCCTATTTGTATGAACTCTTTTAATATCTGAGCTGTAATCAAACTGTAACATTCACGTGTCTCACTCACTTGACCAACTCCTGTGGTCACCTCGGCAACAAACAAACAAAAATAAAACAAAAAAGAAAATGAAAACGAAACAAGAATATTACAACGCTCTATCAACATTCTCGTGGGCTGGTTGGTATTTTTGGTAGAGCCGTGGACTCAGGATCTGATATCTTGAGTTCAGTCCCAGCCTACAACATTAACCATTGGCCTGTTTGCTGCCTGTCTTAATGTTTTAATGATTCTGAAGGTATCAACTCAGTGTTTCAAGGTCTCTCCCCACCCCCACCCCCACCCCCTTTCCACTTCTCAGTTCAAGACCTTCCCAGCACATAGCATTTTGCGCAGGCTGAGGGAGCCTCCGAGTTGACGACCAGCAGATTTAGGTGGCGCGCATGTGGAATTATCCAAGTTCCAAATTCTAATAGTTTCTTGTTTGTTATTTTGTTTTGTGTTGTTTGTGCATGACAAACACATAGCTACACCATGCGTCATTATTATTTCAAACAGCTGACCATCAGTTGTTTTTCATGGATTAGTAAGTTACTGATAAATTCTTGTTCACTTAAAGGCCTGCTTGATGCAGAAGCTGACCTTCTGCCTTCTAATTTGACCTTCAGTGTTTGAGCCTGGCAACAACAACAACAACAACAACAACAAAATTGTATGTGTGGCCAGCAGCCCATCCAGATTTGAATCGGCACTTGGCTCATTTTAGAAGTTGCAGAAGATGAAGCAGGAAAGACAGGAGATCAACACCACCCTCATAATGCTGATCCTGAGAACATTTGAGATCTCTATATCTCACCCCTCTACACGCAAAATTAGGTCATGCTCAGGGTCATGGTACAGCCTCTACCATTTTTGATATTTCTTTAACACAAATTAAAATACCCATCAATCTCTTGAACTTACCAACCCATTCCCACTTCCTCAGAAATCTAAAGTAATCTCCATCATATCTTACACTCTCACAGCTCTTCACTACTCCAGTTATATCAATGTCACCCAAGTGGTAACAATTCCGAAAATTTTTAATCTTGGTGATGCTTTTTCCTCACGAACGTACACAAATTTGGCTGGAACCTATCTGACTCATTCTCCTTTTCTTCCACAACAGAGACCTGTACTGGGAACGTAAAACGGCACGTGGACATCGTATACAAAGTGCACACATCATTTGTTTGATAGCATGTATTTATGGCGGGCCGTCCAGATCCTAAGAACAGTACATGTGTTTCATCAACGTTTATATCTCCATTGTATTTGCATACTCAGATAATTGAACGTGAACAATTGTCGTCTAGATCATACCAGGATATGTGAACCAAAGGTAACTGAAGTACTTTTGTTTGTTTTATTAATCCATAGCTATCTACCTGATTTCGTTGAGCTGGAGATATAAAATATATACTGTGGAAATCGTCCGATCTCCAGTTTTTGTCCTAAATGTCGTAACTTTGTGTTTTGTTTTTTTGTTTTTTTGGTTTGTTTCGTTTTGTTTTGTTTCTTTGTGTGTTTTGTTTGTTTGTTATGTCTGTTTGTTCTGTTTGTTTTGTTGGTTTTTGTTGGTTTCTGTGAGTGATTTGTTTGTTGTTGCTTTCTTTTATAGGTGTCTGTACCTCTTTGGCCCGATAGACACCAGGACAAATTAGATCTTAGATGGAACTAAACACACACACACACACACACACACACACACACACACACACACACACACACAAATATATGTAGAGAAACAGAAAATAGACAGGCTGGCATGCATGTCTGTGTGTGTGTGTGTGTGTGTGTGTGTGTGTATGTGTGTGTATGTGTGTGTGTGTGTGTATGTGTGTGTATGTGTGTGTATGTGTGTGTATGTTGTGTGTGTGTGTGTGTGTGTGTGTGTGTGTGTGTGTGTGTGTGTGTGTGTGTGCTCGCGCGGGCGCGCGTGTGTGTGTGTATTTATGTATTATGTGTATGTAAGAATGTATATACGTACATACGTACATATGTGTGTATGCATAAGTGTATGTACGTACGTACGTGTGTATGTTATGTATGTATGTATGTATTATGTATGTATGTATGTATGCATGTATGCATGTATGTATGTATGTATGTATGTATGTATGTATGTATCTACTTGTGTACACTTGTCGATGTGTGTGGATAGACTGATAATGAATGGATGGGTGGATGGGTGGATATGTGGATGGATAATTAGTTGGATGGATAGCTGGCTGGCTGGCTGGCTGGCTGGCTGGCTGGATGGATGGATGGATGGCTGGATGGCTGGATGGATTGATGGATCGGTAGGTGGATGGGTGGATGGATGAATTGATGGATCGATGGATGGATGGATGTGTGTGAGTGTAAAAGTAAAAATGTTGAGACTTCATTTTTTAAACACACGATCGTAAAATCATTCATGATACAAACATGTGAACATCAATAATGCAGAAACATCTATTCTTCTCCGATACTTATATAAAATTGAACTACATGGAGTAACCTACATTACAGTATTGTCCATCTGATTAGAAATATCTCACGGAACTAGTTTTGTTGTGAAACTGTACCTCAGAACACTAAGACAGTTAAACGATGAATCCACATGTAAAAGGCATATAATTATGTATTCCAACTTACACTTCCAATTTGCTTAAAAACCATCATGTACCTTAGCATTACACAGTGGAGCTTTCTTAACAGGTCTCTCTGTGGGTATGAAAAAGACCAATATATCGTAGGTATGAAAAAATAAACATTGCAAAGAATGTTTTCTGACTACAAAGTGAAAAATATCACACACAACACACAAAACACACACACAAACACACAACACACACACATACACACACACACACACACACGCACGCACACACACACACACACACACACACACACACACACACGCACACACGCACACACGTACACACACACAAAGCTGGCTATAATGGTCGCATTTGTGAGTGAAAAACGTCAACATACCCTGCCAATAAACTACGAAGTTTGCAAAAATTGGGCCGTTTCAGGAAAAATAGATTACCCATTTTTTAACATATAGGTATTGTTTTTCAAACCTTATTTTCTCACTGAAAACGTAAAATTCATCTATTAGTACGTAAAATGCAATGGACATGTTTTCAGTATGGACAGTCTATACATTCATCATCATCATCAAATACCCTGCTACTCGGCAGTGGCGATCACGGCCCTCCATATAAATCTATCTTTTGTTGCTGCAAGTATATCTCTAATGTGTCGGTTAATGCTTGCAACGTGTTTGTCACCTTGTGCTTTCAGTCCACACTGCTGGCTAGCACTGCTGCTTGCATCTCTGCAAAAATGAGGGCAGAGTGCGTGAGTCTCTCTCTGTGTTAATATAATATTATAGCCTTTACATCAGCTAGCCCTACTTAGTGCCTACCCCTGACGACACACACAGTAACCGAGCACCTCATGGACTCAGGCTAAACACTGTACGGACTCAGAGGAGGTCTGGTCCCCAGACATGTGCGGCACGCAGGCCCATCAGCGTGTGGACATGTCCTGGTGCTGACGAACCCCAGCTTTGGGTAAATAACACGCACTACTCCATGGATGACTCGGAAGAGACCAAGGCTAGAGGAGTAAACCCTCACAGAAAATCACCCCCCACCACCCCCACCCCCACCCCCAGCAGCTTTATGGGTAGTCATGGGAATGAGAAGGGCTAGTGGATAGTCCATATAAAAACCGATGGAAGGCAACAGGAAACCACCCATCGTATCTTCCCTTGTAAATCATGGCCAACTTAAAAAGAAAACTACAATACTATTAGAAGATGTTAATGCTAAAGTGAGACTATCTGTATTACACGAATAAAACTATCATTATGGTAATAACAATAATGATAAATAAGATTAATAGCAGCAGTAATATTAGATCATAATTATCATTACTGTTATCATAATCACTGAAATTACCATCATTAGTATCGTTATTACTGTTGTCAATATCATTATTACGATCGTCACCATCATCATCATCATCATCATCATCATCATCGTCGTCATCATAATCGTCATTTCCGTTATTTTCGTTGTTATTGGTCTTTCTCTCTCTCTTTCTCTCTCATTTCGTACGTTATCAATGATTACTGTGAAACGTAAACATTTCTTGACAGGCGTTGTTAGATGGGTACACTACTTTAAAATATCCATTCTTAAATGAAGCGAAGGAAAAAATGGATGCTCCAAAATGTCGTTTACTAAACAGTTATTCTCATTCTATTACATCTGCTTGTGGTCATCTTTACCAAAATATATACATGTATAAAATCAAAATGCTGTTCGCGTTTGACATACAATACACAGCGGAGCTTTCAAAAGAGGCCTGTCTTTTCGTGTGAAAAAGTCCAATAGATCGTCGCTATGAAAAAAATTAACTTTGCAAAGAATATTTTCTGACTACAAAGTGAAAACCATCACGCACAATACCAACAAAATACAAAACTGGTTAAAATGGATTGCATTTATAAGGAAAAAAAGCAACATACCCTGCCAATAAATGACAAAGCTTGCCAAAATTGGCCTTTTTGGGAAAAGTAGATTACTTATTTATAAACATGTAGTAAATGTTTTTAAAACCTTATTGTCTCACTGAAAACGTAACATTCATCTATTACTAACGTAAAGTGCAATAGTCATGCTTTCAATATGGACTGTCTATATATTCATCACCATCATCATGTACGCTGCTACTCGGCAGTGGCGATCATGGCCCTTCATATGAATCTATCTTTTGTTGCTGCAAGTATATCTCTAATGTGTGGACTACTGACTTCGTGTTTGTCACCTTTCGCTTTCAGCCCGCACTGCTGGTTACCACTGCAGCTTACAGCTCCGCAAAAATTAGAGCAGAGTGCATGTGACTCTCTCTGTGTCAGTACATAGCCTTTACATCAGCTAGCCCTACTTTGTACCTCCCAGTGGTGACACACGGTAACTGAGCACCTCACGGACTCAGGCTAAACACTTGAGGGACTCAGAGAGGGTCTGGTCCCCAGACGCGCGGCACGCAGGCCCACCAGCGTGTGGACATGCCCTTGTGCTCACGAACCAAAACCCCAGCTTTGGGTAAATAACATGCACTAGCTTATGGATGTCTCGGAAGGGACCAAGGCAAGGGCAGAAAACCCTGACAGGAAATCATCCTCACTGCCTTGTGGGTAGTCATGGGAATGACAAAGGCTGGTGGAGTGTCCGTATAAAAACCGATGGAAGGCAACAGGAAACCACCTTCGCATCTTCCCTTATAAATCATGGCCAGCCAAAAGAAAATTACAATACTTCTGGGAGATATTAATGGTAACGTGGGATTATCTGTATTACGCGGATAAAACTGTCATTATGGCAATAATAATAATGATAATAAAATTAACAATAGCCGTGATATTAGATCATTGATATTGATACTATTATCATAATCATTGAAATTACCATCATTAGTATCATAAGTATTGTTGTCATTATTATTATTATGATTGTCATCATCATCATCATCACATCACCATCATCATCATCGTCATCGTCTCCGTTATCTTTATCATTATTGGTGTTATTGTTATTGTTTTTGTTATTTCAAGTTCTTTTTGTGGATAAAACCTGGCAAAGTAAATTTCTTGAAACGCTCTCAGCATCTACAATCTCACTCTCTCACTCCCACTCCCACTCTTCTCTCTCTCTCTCTCTCTCTCTCTCTCTCTCTCTCTCTCTCTCTCTCTCTTCTCTCTCTCTCAATTTCATTTCGTGCATTACTAGTCATTATTGTGAACGTAAAAATTTCTTGCACGGCGTTGTTAGAGGGGTACACTACTTTAAAATATCGATTCATAAATGAAGCCGAGGTACAGATAGATACTCTAAAATATCGTTAACTAAATAGCTATTCTCATTCTACTAAATCTGCTCTTTACCTGATTATGTACATGTATAAAAACAATATACTGTTCGCGTTTGACATAAAACATAAGCACATTTTCTTGTGTCTACGGCGCTCCAGGAAACGGTATTCAACTAAGGTGGATTAAAACAAATCTCTGGGTGTCCACATTTAATTCTCAGAATAATTCTAAAACAAAGCAAGAATATCAGCAAATGTATCATAGGATGTGCCATTATTATTAAGTTCCATTCTAGATGTGCTGGATACAATATACAAAAAACAGTAATGGTTAATAAGACAACAAAGCATCGCAGGCAGCACAAGCCAACCAAACAATAGCACTGGTTGTTTGGGACGCCAGATGTTTCTCCATCAAAGAATTGAGACCTTTTGCTGTGAATGTTTCAGCTGTGTGCCAAAGGAGGTGGTCATGCCCGCTGTGAATGGCAATCTGCAAAGGATCATTAGCACCAGAAACATACAGCTCGGCGCCATGCTGAAGGAGAATTCGGACTGTCTGACTGTGACCAACACGGCTTGCTGAACAGAGAGCTGTATCTCCATGTGTGTCCACTGCGTTGATGTTGGCTCCTGACTGCAGAAGAAGGGTCACAATATTTGGGAAACCCATCCCACAAGCTTCGCTGAGTGGGGTATCACCGTTTCTGTCTGCTATGTTGACGTCAGCCTGTGCCTCAAGTAAAACTTTGAGGATGTCCACATCATTCCAGCTGGCAGCTGTGAGGACAGGAGTGACATCTTGATTATCTGTTTGATTGACATCAGCTTCGTGGCTTAGTAGTAATTTGACAACTTTCAACCTTTCACAATCACATGCGATGGAAAGTGGTGTCCTGCCACTATAATCCTTGAAGCGTACACTTGTAGGAAAACGAACCACAAGCTCCTGTACAACTTGATCATTCCCCCGTAAACATGCCCGGTGTAAAGGAATGTGTCCTTCTGTATCTCTTATCCATGGATTTGCGTTGAAACTCAGCAGCAAGCGCACCACCTGTATATCACCGTTTGTACAGGCTATATGAAGAGGAGTTACGTCTTCATCGCTCCGTGAATCCACACCAATAATATCTCTGAAATTCACGAGGAGGTAGAGGGCAACGTCATAGTTACTATATCCACAAGCAAAGTGGAGAACTGTCAACAGATTTCCGTCTTTCCAGGAAACATGTGCTCCTTGCAACAGAAGTCTCTGGACGTCATCAATGTTTCCAAATTTACATGCTGTAAACAGATTTGATTGGAGTATTTCTCTGTCTTCCATGATGTCTTTCCTGATCTGGAACACACACACACACAGAAGAGAGAGAGAGAGAGAGAGAGAGAGAGAGAGAGAGAGAAAGAGAAAGAGAGAGAGAGAGAAAGCTCTCTTTGTCATATGTGTGCGTATGTGTGTGTGTTTATTGTTTCATTGAATACTTGTAATAATAATAATAATAATGGGTACTTTTTGAGCACACTATCCAGACAAACTGCTCAAGGTGCTTCACAAATCGATGCTAGATCTATACACAATTGTAGCACATTACGTGGACATAGACATGGCATTGTAGACAAAAAGAAACATGACATGAGCAATAACATACAAAATAGTATTGCATTACAAAATCGACACAAACACTCTAGTCATTAGACAACAGAGGGTAGCAAACCGATACAAAATACCATGTTTAACATGCGCACATACGTCAGCATCCTATACACACAAGCACATAAAATACATTCCCACTTACTTACACACATTCTAAGTACGGTCACTAACAGACTAAGCAATGTCCAAATTTTCCACTCACACAATATACACGCACGTGCACACAGCTACATTTATCCCCCCTCCTCCCCCCCACATACACACTGACATGCATGCACACACTCGCTTATGCACATGTGATAGTGACTCACAGACATGTCTTCTGTTAAGTCGTATCCGAGCTCTTCGAGAAGAGATGTGACTTTAGACCAGATTTGAAAGAGACGAGGGAGTCAGAGTGACGAAGGCTGCCAGGGAGTTTGTTCCATATTTTGGGACCTTGGAAAGAGAAGGACCTTTCACCATAAGTCTTAGTTCTTGCAGATGGTATCGTGAGAAGTCGAGTGTCAGAAGAGGAACGCAGTTGGCGGGATGGAGTATACACTGGGAGTAGTTCAGAAAGATATTCTGGGCCAGAACCACAAACAGCAGAAAAGATCAAAGTAGATACTTTGTACGATATACGATCAGGTACAGGAAGCCAATGAAGAGAGCGAAGAAGAGGAGTGATATGTTCAGATCTAGAAGCTTTACAGACGAGCCTAGCAGCATTGTTTTGGATTCGCTGGAGTCGGTCTAACAAATATTTTGGAATCCCTGCCAGGAGTGAATTACAGTAGTCTATCCTAGACAGAACAAAAGCACATACAAGTGTTTTCGTTGCCTCACTGGAGAGGTACTGACGAATTGAACTAATCCTGTGCAGTTCCAAATAGGCAGCCTTACAGACATTAGAGATATGTTGTTGGAAGCAAAGAGACTGGTCAAGGGTCACACCGAGACTTCGAACTGCTGAAGAGAAAGGAACAGGGATGTCATTGATCAGCATAGAATCAGGAAGATCAGAGTGTTGAAGTTTTTTCGGATAGACTAACATGAGCTCGGTCTTGTCGTCATTTAGTTGAAGCTTATTAAGAGTCATCCAGGTCTTTAGGTCTGCAATGCACTCCTGCGTCCGTACCATCAACGAGTCAATTTCAGCAATGGAGGCTGACTGATGAAGTTGAGTGTCATCGGCAAAGCTTTCGTGCAACATGGCGTGACCATTGATGACATCGGACACAGGAGAGGCATACAGCACAAAGAGGACTGGGCCTAGCACAGAACCCTGCGGTACACCGTACTTCAGGGGTGACAAGTCAGAATAAACACCATTCACACAAACTCTCAATGTACGGTCAGTCAGATAAGAAGCGATCCATGCAAGTGCAGTGCCACGAATACCAAAAGAAATTTCAAGTCTGCTCAAGAGGATAGAGTGGTCGATAGTATCAAAAGCAGCTGATAAGTCTAAGAGAGCAAGAACAGATATTTTATCATCATCCAGTCCAGAAAGGAGATCATTTACAATCCGGGCAAGGGCCGTTTCACAACTATGACCATGCCTATAAGCTGACTGATGGGCATTAAGTAAACTATTTCTTTCTAGATGGGCCAAGAGTTGCGACAGCACGATCCTTTCAAGCAGTTTTGACAAAAATGACAAATTTGAGACAGGGCGATAATTTTTCAAGCTATTTTGATCTAAGGAAGGCTTTTTGATGAGTGGACGTACAACTGCAGATTTGAAAATTTCAGGGAAAATGCCTGAGGACAAGGATGAGTTCATGACATAAGTAATATGTGGCAGCAGAACATCAAGACATTCAAAAAGCAGAGAGGAAGGAATAGGATCAAGTTCACATGATTTAGGGCTAGAACTCAAACACACTTTCCTCACAAACTCCTCTGTCACTGGCTGAAAACAATGCAAGTCGGGACCATTGTACACATGTTCCGGAATGGGTGAAGATGGTATGACACATGAGTCTAGGTTTTCGCGGATAAGGGCTATCTTGCCAGTGAAGTAGTCCAAAAATTTTTGAGGCAGTTCTTGCACCGTAAACACTGTGGGGAGAGGAGTGCTGTTTGTTTTTCCAAGCAGATTATTACTCAAATTAAATAGCTGTTTGGCTGTGGTGCATGCAAGGAATTTCGCGGAATAAAAGGTGGACTTAGCAGTGTCAACGATGAAAGTGACATGGTTCCTAGCAGATTTAAAAATTTGCTTATCAACAGTTAAGCCTGTAGCATGGCTGCGTCTTTCAGCTCTTCTCCTCTCCCGCTTTGCTACTAAAAGTTCTGGTCCTACATCATTAAACCACGGTGACGGAGGACGACTGGTGACAAGGCGCTGAGTCGATGGGGCATGTCGGTCGAGGGCTGTGCGGAGGGTGGTGGTCAGCTGGTCAGCAGTGGGCTCTGAGGGGAGGACAGCTAAAATATCTTCTTTAAAAACAGACATGTCAATGGAGGCCAGCTTGCGGACCTCTCTGTATACACGGGGGATGGGGGGCTTTGCGGCATTCAGGTGACATGTCACACTGTAGTGGTCTGAACAAAGAGTTTGATCGACAACAGCCGACTTAACAAGACAGTCCTGCTCTCTGTGCAATACCCAGTCCACAATATGGCCTCGGACATGTTGGCTCAGTAACAGACTGAGTA
>JAPXFY010006598.1:5000-7500 GCA_030674185.1 Monoplex corrugatus | reverse complement strand
TTCCAGATTCTGTGGCCCCTGGTGTGACTTTAAAGATGGAGCAGCACACAAACACCAAAAACAATGCATAAAAAACAAAAACACCACACATATCCACAAACACGCGCGCGTGCACACACACACACAGAGCACACACACATACACACACACACACACACACACACACACACACACACACACACACACACAAAACAAACATATACATACACACATAGCACATACACACACATGTACATAAACACACAGTACACACACAGCATACACACACACACACACACACACACACACACACCACATACACACACACACACACACATACACACACACACACACACACACACACACACAACACCTTCACACACACAAAACAAAACACAACACCACATCACACCAAACACACACACACACACACACACACACACACACACACAGACAAACACACACACACACACACAAACACAAACACACACACACAAACACAAACACACAAACACAAACACACACACACAAACACAACCACACACACAACACAACACACACACAACACAATAAACACAACACAATAAACACAACACAATAAACACAACACAATAAACACAACACAATAAACACAACACAATAAACACAACAACACACAACACAACAACACACAACACAACAACACACAACACAACACAACACACAACACAACACAACACAACACACAACACAACACAACACAACACAACACACAACACAACACACACAACACAACACAACACACAACACACCACAACACACACCACACCACACCACACCACACAACACACAACACAACACACACACAACACAACACAACACACAACACAACACACAACACACAACACACAACACACAACACACAACACAACACAACACACAACACACAACACACAACACACACACACACACACAACACACACACCACACACCACACACCACACACCACACACCACACACCCCACACCACCACACCACACACCACCACCACAACCCACCACAACCCACCACAACCCACCACAACCCACCACAACCCACCACAACCCACCACAACCCACCACAACCCACCACACCCACCACACCACCACACCACCACACCACAACACAACACAACACAACACAACACAACACAACACAACACAACACAACACAACACCACAACCACAACCACAACCACAACACGAACACGAACACGCACACGCACACACGCACACGCACACGCACACGCACACCACACGCACACGCACACGCACACGCACACGCACACACACAAACACAACACAACACAACACACACACACAACACACACACACACACACACAAACAACACAACACAACACACACACACACACACACACAACACAACACAACACAACACAACACACACACAACACTCAAAAACAAACACAACACACACACACAACACTCAAAAACAAACACACACACACACACACAACACACACACACACACACGCACACAACACAACACAACACAACACAACACACACACACACACACACACACACACACACACACACACACACACACACACACACAAAACAAAACACAACACAACACAAACACACACACCACACAACACTCAAAAACAAATACAAGACCAAAAAATGTACATGACTCACGCAGACGTCTAACTAGCATCCTGCGACTTTTGATGAAGCTGACTTGCCAAACTTCTAGTCTTGATATTACGGAAACAACAGTTTACAACTTTCAGAAGAACTTTTCAGTGCAAGAGCCACACACTAACAGTCGCTCAATCAAGAGGGATACGGTATGGTAAGGTTTTTGAATTGCCTTCCTCGATAGGGAAAGAGACATATCAAAAAACAGCAGAGTTTCTACATGGGAAATAAGTAAACGGGAATGGCAGCGTCTAATCTCTCAAAGCTCTATGATTCACAGATTGCTCTATGGCATAGAAAAGAGGATAGTCAAGCCATTTTACATTGGTTTTTTTATGAAAAAAAAACACACACAGAAAAGCTAGATCTTGTACTTCTCATGTTCATGGTATTTTTCAAAACGCGACGGTTAAAATCAAACTGACGTGTATTGAGGACATTGGCAGCCTGTCTTTTTTCTTACAAAACACACGCACACGCACACGCACACGCACACGCACTCACTCACACACACACACACACACACACACACGTACACACACACGCACACACGCACACACACACGTATTCAAGCGTGCGCGCGCACATATGTAGACACTACGATTAAAAGGTTTTATTTAGCATAGGCTACACACATGCACACAGATACACACACACACACATACACACACAACACACACGCACACACACGAATACACAAGCGTACACATGCGCACACATGCACACACGCACGCATACACGCACGTACACAAAAAACACACATACGGATATATATACATTGATATGTATATGTATATACATACATATATCTATATACATCTATATATATATATATATAT
>JAPXFY010006597.1:0-12390 GCA_030674185.1 Monoplex corrugatus | reverse complement strand
GGAATTTTGTTTAAATTTACAATAGTTTATCAAATCATAAACAAGTCTAGTATTGCTTCCAATGTATCTATTAGCCATAAATCCAGATTTGATTTCATTTATCAATTTTGGTAGTACCCTTTTAATTCTTTCAGAAATGCACGCAGTCGCAATTTTGTAAAACAACGTTTAATAAAGATATGGGTCTCCAATTTCTCAAGTATTCTTTTGGTTTATCTCCTTTGGGTATACAAATAATAATGCCTTCTTTCTGAGTGGAGGACATTTCTCCTTTATGGAAACCATCATTTAGAGCTCGCACAGTTAACTCTCCTATGCGTTTCTTCCAGAAGACTTTTAAAAAACTCTGCTGTAAAACTGTCAGATCCTGGACTTTTATCATTTTTCATTTTACTTAGAACATATGTCGCTTCATCGAGAGATATTTCTCCTTCAAGATCAGTAGCTTCCTCTGCTGACAGTGTTGGTAAGTTGTCAACCATGTCTGTTTCTCTTTGTTTGTATAATGTTTCATAAAAACGTTTTGTTTCGTTCAAAATATCAAAAGTTTTCTTAATAGTAAGTCCATTTTCCCCCACTATTTTTGTCATTTGTTTACCAACATAGTTTCTTTTCTCCATTCCACAGAAATATTTTGTAATCTTTTCCCCTTCACCAACCCATCTAGCTCGGGAGCGTAGTAATACACCTTCCATTTTTTTACTTCTCAATTCAACCAACTGCTCATTTTTAGTGTGTAGACTGATGAGATCCTCTTCATGTTTATGTAACTTTGCTTCCAGATATTTTATTTCATTTTCTAGGGTGTTTTCAAGTTCCTGGTTTTGTTTCTTTTTCATGGTAGAGTATGCAATTGTTTTACTGCGAATTTCCATAATAATACATCCAAAAACAACTGGTCAGTAATTGTAAAATGTATATCTTCAGTTGGGATATTCGGTAAGTTATCTCTTGCATATGGAAGCACTGCATATTGTGCAATGATTTTTTCAATAAGCTCATTTATTTCTTTGACATACTGGAAATCTTTCAGAAGCAAACTATTGAATTTCCAGAAGGTACTTTTTTTGCCATCATCGCCTATTTCTATCTCCAAGCTTATCAGTGAATGGTCGGTTCTGTACCCTGGCAAGATATCAGTATCTTTAATAACATTGCATAAGCTTTCTGATACAAGGTAGAAATCTAAACGATCCTGTTGGAATGGGTTAAGTCTTCTCCATGTAAAACGCCGAAGTTGAGGATTTAGTTCTCTCCATACATCTACTAGGCAGTGATCTTCAATGATGACTTCCACTTGTTCTTGAGCCTTCATATTGTTCTTGTGTTTATAGTTACAGTAGTCTATACTTGGATCCAGAACTAGATTCCAGTCACCAGCAAATATTACATTACATATTTTCATTTCCTTTATTTTTCCATTGATATGTGTGTAAAAATCTGGGCTATCTTTGTTTGGTCCATAGACATTAACTAATAAAATATCATTGCTCATTGTATATATGTGTACCATCAGAAAATTTCCTTCAGGGTCTTTATACACATTTTTAACTTTGAACTCAAAGTTGTTGTTAAAAAGTATTGCTACCCCTCTTGAGTGTGTATTATGAGAAGAAAAATACGCAGTATACCCCCATTCCGCCATATAATACTTCTCAAGTTTGGGGTCAAAGTGAGTGTCTTGTATCAAGTAGACTGAATGTTGTTTTTGTTTCAAATAGTGAAAAACATCTCTTCTCTTTTGTAGATTACCCAATCCTCTGCAATTCATAGAAGCAAATGACATTTTCTTATTTGATCATATGTGATAGCTATCTTCTCCAGGAGTAATTGTTTGTCTGTAACTCCATGATACATAAAGAACAAGTGGATTATATACACTAAAGTTATCATCAACTCACAAACAGTGATACACAAATCATACCTTTTTATGAACGCTAATAATAAACTAAAAACCATAACAAAAAGATGCATCGGTTTCAAATGTTGTGCTTCCATTTTCCATAACTCTTCCGCATATTAACTGACCCACAGTTGAAACATTCATTCTCACGCTCATTCATATCTTTCTCGTGAACTTCCTTCTATGACAACTGCACAACACGTATCATCTAACATGACAGAATACGTCATTATAAATATGTACACTATTATAATGAATCATCGTGGTTATTTAAACGATGAGCGTACAAATTTCATCGAAAAAAAAAAAGCTAGTTAAAAAACAGAAATCACAATCCTTTTTGCTAATTCCTCCCCTTTTTTCCTACAAAACTCCACCCATCCATCCTCAGAGAGTTTTCGTCCTTACTTATTATGTATTTCTTCATTATGATAAAGGAACATTCAGACAGACAGCAGTTAGTTATTTACGTATTACATGTTTTAAACATATTAGTTATTTACGTATTACATGATTTAAACATACGTATTGCCAATATTTGGAAAGACCACAGCATAACAGCAGACCTTAAGATAAAACTCTTAAAATGTCTTGTCTGGCCAGTGATGTTATACGGCTGCGAGGCATGGACAATGAAGAAAGAGGATGAAAGACGAGTGGAAGCAGCGGAGCTGTGGTTTTACCGAAGACTGCTGAGGGTCAGATGGACGGATAGGCGCTCAAATGAAAGCATACTGAATGAATTGGGTACTACACGCAAGCTCCTAGTACTCATACAACGGAGGAAACTGAAATATGTTGGACACGCAATCCGTAATGAGAGAACAGACTTGATGTCCACTGTCCTCCAGGGTAAAGTGGAAGGAAAGAGAAACAGAGGACGGCCACCTGCATCACTTGCTAGAAACATCACAAACATCAGTGGCAAGAAACTCCAGGAGGTGGTCAGACTTAGCCAAGATCGAGAATGCTGGAGGCAGCTTGTGAGGACATCATGTGCAGCGGCCAACACTGTTCCCGGTGACGCCGACGGGTGAGACGGGTGAGATTGCCAAAATTGTAGCCACCTACAATTCTGATTATTTCATCATAATATTTTTGTGAGCTTAGATGTGATTAGGACGAAAACATTAATCTCATCAGTAGGCCTATGTTTACCACCAATATTGAAAATAGATTCTTCGTGGATTATTTGCCATTTATTGCAAGGATATGTGTATGACAAAATGTATATATGTTTCCCTGTATCAATAAATACAACAAAAACCAGGAAAATAACAAAAACAAAACCAACACACTGTACAATTTCGTCCATTCTACATGGCGTAAATTATTGTAATGCCATCACTCTTTCCCCTTTTGCGGGGTCCACCGAACTTTTTGATAAGTTAATCAGTCTTTGTGTCCCACAAACTGCACAATATGCAATTTTGTAGATTATGTATATTTTATTTTATTTTTTCCCCATTTAGTCCTTTCACCATCAATCATCCCGAAATAACAAAGCACTGGGGGGGGGGGGGGGGGAGGGAGAAAAAAGGGGGATTCAAAGCAGCAAAATCAACATGAGACTCAAAAGATACAGGTTTTACGTCCAAACCAAACTGGTGTAGAGTACAGACAGTATGAGTTGCCTCTGATGGTAGAAGAGATCATTACATCTTACTGATCATCTACTGCCCACCTCAGTCTGGGGGATCCCTGAACAATAAGATGCTGATCAGCCACTCTCTGCCTGTTTCAGTGACTGCTTGTAGCTTAGAATTGATCGAAAAGTAGACAGCCATCACTGCACAAGAAAAACCAGAGAAAACGAAAGGAAAAAGGAACCAGTCACATGACTAACTACTAGTAGTTCCTCCGACTCACAGTGTTCTTATGCTAAGTCAGGACTATGTGCCATGGCCGCTAAGACGATCTGCAGCAGATCAGAGATAGCAGGAAAACAGCAATCATCGATCATAAGTTGAGGAGTATGCACATCAACAAAGCAACACCAGGCTTGTTGTAGGCGGCATACTAATGGGTAATAACTATCCATCTGGCAGGACAAAGCCTCTGAAAATTTTATCCTGCATGGTATCGCCCTTGCTGTCAAGAACACGCTGCTATTCATGATTAACCCTCCCAACAGAACACATCCTTTCCCTCAGTCTTTCAACATCACCCGGCAAAAGTGAACATCCTGAGTGTCTGTGCCCCAACACAGTGCTTATCTAGAAATATTAGTTCTATGATGATACTGATACTAACATCAGCAAGATTTCTGAATTTCAGCACAGCTTTCTATTTGGCAATTTTAACACTAGAGTTGAATCAGACCACAGCTCATGGTCAGGATGTCTCAGACACCTCATTGTTGGCAAGATGAGCAACAATGATCAAACACTCTTGGAGGTCTGCTCCTACCGTAAACTGCATATCACCTGCACGTTCTTCAAGGCACAGTTTTGTCATAAAGTCTCCTGGAGACACCCAAGGTCCAGACATTGGCATCAGCTGGACATGATCATTACCAGAAGAGTTGTCGTCAACAGTGTGCTTCTCACAAGTAGCATTCACGGTGCTGACTGTGACACAGACCATAGCATGGTGTGCAGCAAAGCCAGCAGAATTTAAGAGAATCCATCACATCAAGTAGACAGGATGCCCGTGAATCAGTACCACAAAGGCAACTAACCCAAAACTTTGCACAGAACTCAAACACCAAACTGGAACAGGTTTTTAAAACAAATACAGCCACAGCCATGGAAGAGGGATGGTATTATACTGTGACACCATCTACAACACCACCACATCATCCCCTGGAAAAAGGAGAGAAAAAAAACAAGGTTGGTTTGAGGCTCAGTTATCTGAGAGGGAGCCCGTCATCAATGGCAAGCGAGTAACATTGATCAACCATAAAAAGACCCATCAGGGAAAAAAAGAGATGCGCTGTGAACAGCAAGAAGTAATGCTGAACGAACAGCGAGGTGTACACAAACAACTACTGGCAGACTCTGTGTCAGAACATCTATCATGCGCTGAAAGTGGCAACATGCAAGGCATGTGTGAGGGGACGAAGAAAGCCTTAGGGCCACTGCTGGCAAAATCGCCCTGTTTAAGTCCAAGGATGGCAAAGACATCAAAGGCCACGTCGAACAGATGGAGAGGTAGGCCACACGCCACAAAAATTTGTACTACACTGAGACTGCAATCACTGAGTCAGTCTTTACCAGCATCCTCACCTTGCCCATCCTCAGAGAGCTCCATCTATCCCAATGGAGGATGAACTCAGCAGGATCGCTGACTCACTTGCTGATGGCAAAGCACCAGACAAATACAAACATCCACGTTGAAGTGATTCAGTATGGAAAACCAGTGCTCCTATGTGATATTTATGAGCTACACTGCCAGTGCTGGGAGAAGATCAGTTCCCCAAGACATGCAAGATGCAAAGGCCTATCGCAGCTCACCACCATCAGCAAGCCTTTGCATGAGTGATTCTGAAGAGGCTGCAAACACTGGCAGATCGCATCTACCCTGAGTCCCAATGTAGCTTTAGGGCAGATAGATCCACCATCAGCATGATCTCCTTACTCAGACAGCTACAGGAGAAGAGCTGCGAATACAGGAATTCTTCAAACATTGCCTTCATTGACCTGACCAAAACATTTGATCTTGTAAGCAGAAGAAGCATTTTAGCATTCTTGGAGAAGATTGATACCCACCAAAGCTGCTGAATCTCATGGTCTCTCTCCATGACAACATGTCTGGAACACTGTAATTGGACAGATCATGTTCAGAGTCATTTCCCAAACAAAGTTGAATGAAGCAGGGCTGCATCCTTGCCTCAACACTCTTTGGGATTTTTTCTTTCTCATATCGTCATATGCTTTAGCTGGTGATGGAGTCTATCTACACACTAGGTCCAGTGGCAAGTTCTTCAACCATGCACACTTTACAGTAAAAACCAAAGTGCATCAGGTCTTGTTCCAGGAATTTCTCTTTGCTGATGATGCCTCCTTGACATCTCATTCACAACCTTGTCTCCAGAGGCTAGTCAGCTTCTTAACATATGCTTCCCAAGAATCTGGTCTCATCTGTAATTTGAAAAACAGAGACCATAGGGCAGAACGTCAATGAAGACCCCAGCATCAACATTGGCAATCTCATCCTCCAAGTGGTAAATGATTACTTATCTAGGATCAACCAAGATTAGGAAAAGACAGGCAACATTTATAGGCCATTTTATAAGGAAAGGGGAATTGGAGCACCTGGTCACAACTGGAAAGCTGGAGGGAATTGAGAACAAGGTAGACCCAGGGAAAAATATTAGACGGACTTGCAGAGTGGCTGAAGACAGAGAGGGTGGAAGATGTGCTTGCAGCAACAAGGGATAGAAACAGATGGAAGGCCATGATCGCCAACGCCATGTGGTAAGGCACTTGATGAGGAGGAGGAGGACCAACCAACAGGAAAGCTGGAGGGAAAGAGAGCACTAGGTAGGCCCAGGGAGAAAATATTGAATGGACTTACAGAGTGGCTGAGGACAGAGAGGGTGGGAGATGTACTTGGAGCACCAAGGAATAGTGTCATATGGAGGGCCATGATCACCAACACCATGTGGCAGGGCACATGATGATGAGGATCAACAGTCTATGGCAACCTGCCCTGCGACCCAGAGCTTAACAGGTGGATAGCTAAAGACGCCGCTGCTTTGGCCAAGTTGTCCAAGGAAGTGTTGGACAATCACAAGCATACAACAAGCTTTAAGACTGAAGTATACAGAGCTGATTATTGAGGAACCTTCTTCACAACAGGAACCAGAAGAACAAGAAAACCAATGCAAGCGCGTATTCAACAAAACAAGCGCAAATTTTCGGCCAACTGGCCTTTGTCAAGCGCGAACGCACGGTCACAAACAGATCACAAACACCAAACAATGGATAATAAAAACAAGACTAAAAACTTCCCTGCCGCCTCGTCCAGTGGATAAAAAGGGGACGAGGTGGCAGGGAAGTTTTTAGTCCTGTTTTTATTATCCATTGTTTGGTGTTTGTGATCTGTTTGTGACCGTGCGTTCGCGCTTGACAAAGGCCGGTTGGCCGAAAATATGCGCTTGTTTTGTCTTGTTTTGTTGAATACGTGCTTGCATTGGTTTTCTTGTTCTTCTGGTTCCTGTTTGCTTGGGCGCAGGCAGTCACACTTGTTTTGGATCTTCTTCACAACAGCGAGAGCTGGACAGCTCACCTGTGCCAAGAGCACCACCTCAAAAGCTTCATCATGTAGTGCTTGCACATGATCCTGGCCATTTCTTCAAACAACCGTGTGACAAACAGAGACGTCCTGTATCAGGCCAGTCCACATGCATGCACGTCCTCCTCACACAATGACGACTGAGCCAGCTTGGTCACGTCTGCCACTTGCAGGATGTCTGCATCCTGAAACATTTCCTGTTTGGAGAGCTTGCTGCGGAATCCTGGCCTACAGAGTCACACAAAGACGTTTGCAAACGTGACCTGAATTCTGCTGACATCAGTGTGGACTTTTTAGAAAAGTATCATGAATCAAAAACCATGGAAAACCATGGACAGGAGAAAAAGAAAGAAGAAAGTTAACGACGTCAATAGGTGCTCCTGTGGAGCACCTTCGTCCGGTAGGGACTGTCATGCGGCGCAGGTGACACCAGACCATCAGCCAGATACTGCGACCAAAATTAAATTCAACACCAAAATACCAACATGGAACATCAGAACAATGCTTCAGAGAGGTAAATTAGACAACATCAAAATGTAGATGAAAAGGCTTAACATCAGTATTTTAGGACCGGGGGAAGTGAGATGGAAGGGGGCAGACATGATAACATCAGGAGAATATACAGTGATATACTCTGGTGGAAACTCACATGAAAGAGGAGTAGGCATCATAATGGATAAAGACAAATCAAAAGCAGTTAAGGGATACTGGGCAGTGTCCGACAGAGTTTTACTGGTCAAATTCGGAGGTAAACCTTTTGATATCAACATCATACAGGTGTATGCACCAACATCCACAAGTACCCAGGAATACATCAACAACTTCTACGAAGTTTTAGAGATGGCCGAGGTCCAATGTAAATCACAAGAAGTTACAGTAATAATGGGAGATTTTAATGCTAAAGTGGGACAGGATGGGGTGGAGGATATAGTTGGACCTCATGGTCTTGGTACACAAAATGAAAGGGGGGTGGGGGAAACTTGTAGAATGGGCACAGATGAATGAGTTCATAGTAGGAAACACCTGGTTTGAGCAGCCTAACAGAAGAAAATGGACTTCGATGAGTCCAGGAGATAATACCAAAAATCAAATTGACTACATCCTGATCAACAAAAGATTTAGAAATTCTTTACTGTCAGCAAAAACACTACCAGGCGCAGATTGCAACAGTGACCACAATCCTGTAGTGGGAAGGTTTAGGCTGAAATTGAGGAAAAGGAAACAGACCAAAAGCAACATCAAACTAAACCTTGGACTCTTAAAGACAGATGAAATGATACGTCAAAAATTTAATGTACATGTTCAAAACAAATTCAGTGCTCTGGAAGACGTTGGGGGTGACAGTGAGGAACAATGGACAAAGTTGAGAAGTTCTATACATGAAGCTTGTGAAGAAATCCTTAAGGCAAATAGAAAAGCAAAAAAGAGCTGGATGACTAATGAAATTTTGGGCCTGATGGAGGAAAGGAGGAAGGCAAAGAGAAACGAGGAGATATACAGGAAGATAAACAAAGAAATCAGGTATAGGTGCAATGAAGCTAAGGAAGCTTGGCTGAACACAAAATGCAAAGAGATAGAAGAACGACACAAAATGGATCTTCAGGGTATGTACAGACGAATTGAAGAAATTATCCACAGGAAAAATACATGCACATCAACTGGTTGCTTAAAATCGAAAGATGGCACGCTTATCATGGAAAAAGACAAAATATTAGACAGATGGGGAGAGTACATTAAAGACCTTTTTGAGGATGACAGAAACGAAGAACACAATATAAAAAGAAATTTGAAGGACCACCCATAATGAAAGATGAAGTTAGAGCAGCACTGAAAAAGATGAAACCAGGAAAAGCCCCAGGACCAGACAACATTACTACAGAGATGATTGAAGCCCTGGAGGAATTTGGCATAGAAAAAACAACAGTCCTCCTAAATGAAATTTATGACACTGGAAAAATCCCCAAAAATATGTCAAAATCAATTTTCATTGCACTTCCAAAGAAGACTGGGGCTATAGAATGCGAACTCCATCGCACAATCAGTTTGATGAGTCATGTAACAAAAATCCTGTTAAGAATAATCATGATGAGGACAAGGAATAGAATCAAAAGAGAAATAGCAGAAGAACAGTGTGGATTTGTGGAGGGGAAAGGAACTATTAATGCCATATACATCCTACGAACTATCATAGAGAGGTCAATTGAGACTAATAAGGATTTGTATTCATGCTTTGTTGACTATACCAAGGCTTTCGATCGGGTACGACATGAAGAATTGATCAAGCAACTGGAGAGACTCAATGTTGATGGAAAAGATCTACGAATAATCAGGAATATGTACTGGGAACAAACAGCTACAATGAGAACAGAAAACAATATAAGCTCTTTTCAAAACATCAAAAGAGGAGTCAGACAGGGTTGTGTTTTGTCACCAGACCTGTTTTCACTTTACAACGAAAACATCATGAGAAACCTAGAAGAAGACCCTGGAGTAAAGGTTGGAGGGAAAATGATAAACAACATTCGGTACGCAGATGACACCGTGCTAATTGCAGAAAATGAAAGGGACCTACAAAACCTTGTGAATATACTAGAAATCGAAAGCAAAGGTAAGGGCTTGGAACTAAACAGCAGGAAGACAAGTCATGGTGATCAGTAAAAAACATGAATCCCCTCATGCAAAATAACAGCAAATGGCACAACCTTGACACAGGTTAATAAGTTCAAATACCTGGGAACGGTCATTTCATCAGACGGCAGATGCACATCGGAAATAGCTGGCAGAATCGGCCAAGCCAAAACAGCACTCAAGAAGATGACAAGCATTCTTACCAACAAATGCCTATCAATTAACATCAGAAAGAGAGTCCTTGAATGTTATATAGAACCAATACTGTTGTACGGATGTGAGGCATGGACAGTCAGCAAGCAAAGCCAGAGCAGGATCGAGGCAGCCGAGATGTGGTTTCTCAGAATGCTGAGAGTTCCATGGACAGCAAAGAAAACAAACGAGACAGTCTTGATGGAGGCAGACACAAGTAAAGGAAGATTAGGAAAAGAGAAGCAACATTTATAGGCCATTTTATGAGGAAAGGGGAAAGTTGGAGGGAAAGAGAGTACCGGGTAGACCCAGGGAGAAAATGTGGACTGACTTGCAGAGTGGCTGGGGATGAGGAGGGTGGGGGAGATGATGGGGGCAACGAGAGATAGAGATGGTTGGAAGTCCATGGTCGCCAACGCCATGTGGCAGGGCACCTGATGATGATGATGATGAAAACCAAACACTCGCCAAGGGAATGGGTTTTGTTTCATCGTTTACTTAATACATCAGTTGTTATTACTGCATCACAGTCATTTGGATTATTGTTTTAAGCAGCTGAATTTTGACAGGATCTTCTGACAGGAAGGTTGATGTAGCTGAAATTGTATTTTTGAGTATGTACCCAAGATAATGGCAGCATGGATAGGGAAATTGAAGCAAGAACCCTGGAAGCAAATGAGTGACGTATCAGCTATCCCCTCTGCTATCACATCCACACGTACCTATGGATACAGAGCATCAACTATCAAGTTCTATTTTTATACCAACACTTTGTTATCAGTGCCAGACATGGCCACAGCGAAAAATGAAAAAGCACAAAACAGCTTGCGAGATGAGGTGCGTCAGAAATACAATGACTGTCACAGGTGGAGACTGTGCCATGTCTAGAGTATATAGGAAAACAGAGGCTGAAATGGTTTGGTCACCTCATGAGGCTTCCGAGTGAACAGTCAGCATAAAAAGCTTATAACATGAAAAGGCATGGATCCAAATTCCAATGGAGGAGGGAGTCCTAGGATAAGATGGATAAAAGGTGTGAAAGAAACAACTGAAAGAATCAACTTAATTATGGCAAATGCTACCCATCTGGCCCACGTCTGAAAGCTGCACCTCCCTTTGACACTTAACACCACAAGAAGATAGAAAAAGTAAAAGTAAACGTAAAGCCCAAGATATGGGCAACATGGAGCTGGTCGCGATCTGGTCGACATCATGCTGGAGATGAACCACTACAGGTGGATCAATGTGGAGGACGACACTGACGCAATCTTGAAGTGAACAACAACAAGTGGGCTTGAAGTTCAAGGAAATGGGAATGAACACTACAACGAGTTAGGTCAACAAGGTAAAGGTTGGTGCACAGTGCCTGTTAAAACCCCCAACGTGTGAACTTTGGTTGTTTATTTTTATTTTGTGCGATTGCTGTTATAAAATATCTCTTTAAATGTATTATTGTCACCAGTCTTTACAGTTGATATTATTGTCTTTACTGATGACATTACAAAATAATCGTATTTCTTTCTGTTGATTGTACTTGCTTTTTTATGAAATTACATCAGATCTAACTGTTACATTAGTGCTTATTTGTGTTGTAGAGAGTTGTCAGTGAGTGGATGTACATATTCTAGTCAATGAGACAGACTGCGTCCACGTGGTACTCTTGATTTGACTTAAAACAATCTCTTAAAACTGTTTCTTTGCTTTGAGCTATTCTCAAGATCCGAGTTACCCATTTGATCCAAGGGAAGCAGCCGATACGATAGGTTGTCCCGTTGTCTCCACTCCTTTTCTGTTATATCTCTCTGATCTAACATACAAGCTTTCCCTTCCACTACTAGACAACGTGAAGACAGAACACGATACAATTTGGGAAACTAGTCCCTAGGCTATCACTCTTCCACCCAAAAGCATTCATTCCTTTTACATATTTTCTCACACGCTTCCACACGCTCCCATTCATTTCTCCATCCCTCTTCCTCGCTAAGTAGACATTTTACAACGCACCTACCCTTCTTCCATACTAACATAAATTTCACACTCTTACCTGGAACACAACGGGCCAGCAGGTTTTTGTAGCAGGGGGCTGACAATTCCAGTCTTGCTGCTCCTACTGGTCGGGGACAAAAATACAAAACACACAGCTGCCGACAGCAACGCATTCACAGGCAGCCAAACAGTCAGAGTACCTCTCTCTCCATTGTCTCGTAGCATCGAAACGCACAGCCACTGGCCCACTGAGGTCACTCTCTACATTCTTTGGATATTACAATACAGTTCACTTGACTCCTTCACGTCGAAGGCTCACAAGTACGACGACACACAGAGTGATCAAAACCTTGCTGAATTCTTAGAACAAGATCTTGCCGACGTAGATCTAACTGTTCCCACAGCAAGAAAAATAGATTTTGGAACACACACGCTCCTCTAGA
>JAPXFY010006596.1:5000-12391 GCA_030674185.1 Monoplex corrugatus | reverse complement strand
AGTAAAAACTACAGTACAGTGCAGTAAAAACGTCAGTGCATTACAATACATACAGTCGCACAGTACAGTATAATCATACAATCAATACAGTACATGCACACAGTCAGCATAATGCAGTACAGACAGTGCATGCTACAAATCATCATTGAAATACAATACAGATAGTGGAGTACAATACAGACAGTGCACACAGTACAGCATAATACAGTAACCACATTTGCAGTGCAGTTACAAATCATTACATGCAGTTACAATACAGTACAGTGCAGTACAATACAGTACAGTGCAATACAGTACAGTACATACAGTCCCAGTACAATACAGTATTTTGGAAGTACAATACAGTAAATTGCAGCACAGTACAGCATAATACAGTACATACAGTGCAGTGCAGTACAAATCAGTACAGTGCAGTACATACAGTACGGGTGCAGTACAATACAGTACCGTGCAATACAGTACAGTACAATACAGTACAGTACAATACAGTATCGTGGAGTACAATACAGTACAGTGGCGCACAGTACAGCATAATGCAGTACACTACAGTACAGTGCAGTACAATCATTTCAGTGCAGTACAAAACGGGTACAGTGCAAGCACATAAAGTATAATGCAGTACAATACAATACAGTACAGTGCAATACAAATGCAATACAACGCTAACGGTTATACAAAATGCAATGCAATATAATGCAATGAAATTACAATAAAAATGCAAAACAATACGAACATACAATACAGTACAATACGATACAACAATACAGTAATACAATACAATGTAATAAAAGTACAATGAAACACAATGCAACAAAAACACAACACAACCAATAGGGCCTACAATACAATAAAATACAATACAATACAATAAAGAATAGTAGATTTACAATACAACACAGTACAGTACAATCAGTACAGTACAGTACAGTAAGAACACAGTACAGTACAATACAGTACATTACAGTACACACAGTACAGTACAGTACAATAACAGTACAGTACAGACAATACAGTACAGTTAAGTTAACAGGCAGTGCAATATATACAATAAAATTTGCAATACAACACAAGAAAGACAACAACACAACACAACACAACACAACACAACAAAAACACAAAGCAATGCAAATGCAATACAGTGCAATACAATGAAAACACAATGCGTTGCCACACAATACAATGGAATACAATACAAGCAATACGATGCAATTGCAATACAATACAATATAATGCAATGCAATACACTGCATTACAATACAAACAATGCAAGGCAATACAGTGCAATGCAATAAAATACAATATAATGCAATGCAATACACTGCATTACAATACAATACAATGCAATAAAATTTAAATGCAATGCAGTACTATATGAGACAATACAATACAGTCAAGGCAATGTGATGCAATACAGCACAATAGGCCTACAATACAACACAACCAACACAACACAACACAACACGACACGACACGACAGGGACACGACACGACACGACACGACACGATACGATACGATACGAACGATACAATACAATGCAATAAAATACAAGCAAATCTATGAACGCAACGCAACACAACGTGTACGATCGAACGATACAATACGATACGATACGATCGAACGACGGACACGAACGTCGATACGCCACCACTTTTACGCTAAGTACAGTACACCACACCACACCACCCCAACCACAACCCACACCACAAAACATCATCACCCCACATTCACAACACACAACACTACATACTTTACCCACCCACACCTTCAGCCAACAACACAACACCACACTCATCACCACTTACTTACACTAACCACACCACCCCCAACCACCCAACCCACCCCAATAACCACACCCACCCCCCAACCCCACCCCCTCCACCCCCACCCCAACCACCACAAACAAAAACACACTTCCCCACAGTACCTATCCACATTGCACCAAAAACCCCACCCCATACACCCACCCACACCACCCAACCACATAACTACACCCACCAACCCATACACTACATACATTACCCCACACACACCCACCCACCACACCCCCCACACCACACCCCCCACACTACCTACACTACTAACTACACTACACTACACACACTACACTACCCCACATCACATACAACCCCCACCACACGCAGCACACTAATCACATTCACCACCCCCCCTCACCACACTACCTATACTACACCACACTACTCTAACCACCCCCAAACCATCTACACAACACTATTTTTACCCCCACATATACACACCACACTACTCTACACCACACTACACTATACTACCCCCACATATACTCCCCACACTATATACCCCACGCTACTCTACCCCACCCCACCCCATACACCCCCCACACACTACCCCACACTACACCACATTAACCCACACACCACACTACACCCCCAACACCACACCACCCCACAACCCCACCACACCCACTACCACACCACACTCCCACACTACACTACACCACAAAACCCCACCCACACACCCCACACCACTCAACCCCCACATAACCACACTACCCCACACTACCCACAACACCCCCTACACTCACCACACACACTACAACCCCTACCCACACCACACCACACCACACCACACTACACCCCATACACTACCACACTACACTACAAACCTACACCACCCCCACACCACACCACACTACAGCAGGATACAAAACAGTACGTCTATAGGTACAATCCCATAAAATTTTCATTTCCACGTAAAAAGAAAAACATTATAGAAAATCATAATTCAGCAATGCAGTACAAACGGGTTCCCTTTCCCAAGGACAGCCGTTCAGTTTCGATTTTTTCCTGTCAAACTGAAGGAAAGTCGAGGGCCTCAAAAAGGGGAAACGAAACCCCGGAACCTCGAGTTTTTGGGTTGTAAATTTTGTTATTGGGAGGTGAACGTCTGAACCCTTCTGCCCCTTTTCTCAAGTAGTTAGCTTATGCACCCTCTGTCGTCATCATCATCTCATGTCCCCGCCCCTTGGCGTTGGCGTCATGGCCATCCTTTTGTACCCATCCCTTTTTTCCCCCAAGCACATCTTCCACCCCTCTGTCCTCAGCCCCTCGCAAGTTCGTCCCAAATTTTTTCCCCTTGGGGGTTTTCCTGGTGCTTCTTTCCCCCCAGTTTTCCCGTTGTCACCAGGTGCCTAATTCCCCTTTCCCTTTAGCTGTTTGGCCCCAAAAATTTTCTTATTATTTTGTAGACCTTTTTCATCAAAAGTGGTCTTTATAGTTGGTTGGTCAATTTTTCATGTCTTGCCCGATCGAAAGTTTTGGTATAATCAACAAAGCATAAATATAAAACTTTATTCAACTCGATTGACCCTCTCTATGATAGTTCATATGATGTATTATGGCACTAATAGTTCCCTTCCCTTCGACAAATCTTCATTGTTCTTCTGCTATTTCTCTTTTGATTCTTTTCCTTGTTCTCATCATGATTATATTCTTAACAGGATTTTTATTACATGACTCATCAAGCTGACTGTGCGATGGAGTTCGCATTCTATGGCCCCTGTTTTCTTTGGAAGTGCAATGAAAATTGATTTTGACATATCTTTGGGGATTTTTCCACTGTCATGAATTCCATTTAGGGGAACTGTTATTTTTTCAATACCAAATTCCTCCAGGGCTTCAATCATCTCTGTAGTAATGTTGTCTGGTCCTGGGGCTTTTCCTGGTTTCATCTTTTTCAATGCTGCTCTAACTTCATCTTTCATTATGGGTGGTCCTTCAACGTTCTTTCTGATAATGTATTCTTCGATTCTGTCATCTTCAAAAAAATCTTTAATGTACTCTCCCCATCTATCTAATATTTTGTCTTTTTCCATGATAAACGTACCATCTTTCGATTTTAAGCAGCCAGCTGATGTGCAGGTAGACCCAGGGAAAACCTATTGGACGGACTTGCAGGGTGGCTGAAGACAGAGAGGGTGGAAGATGTGTTTTGTGGCAACAAGGGATAGAAACATATGGAAGGCCATGATCTCCGACGCCATGTGGCAAGGCACTTGATGATGATTAGTTAGTTATTGGCAGGCGAAAGTCTGAACCATTCTGCCACTTCTCTTAAGTAGTTAGTTTATGCACCCTCTGTAAACATAAAAAAAGAGTTCTTTTTCTTGATCTTTATGCTCGCTTTTCTCTCAGCCTTCAAATCAGGTCAGACGGTGGAAAGGCTTCGCACGGTAGACCTGTACAGATAATGTGTGACGTTCTGCACATTCAGCCCTCACCCAACAACGGCAGTCGTTCTGACGTCACTCCCTTGCTCACCTTTGAAGACGTAAACGTTGGCGTGACGTCATCCATAACGTTCTTCACCTTGCTCGTTGCTGTTTTCATGTTCTTGCTTTGTCGTAGCGTGAAAACCTGAAGCGTGTTTGGTTCGTCTTTGGTCCAACTGGTTGAGATTGTTTGACTGATTGGTCTGTTGGTTGGTTGGTTAGTTGGTTGATTGCCTGTGTTACGATAAAACCTGATATGTTGGTTTTGTTTTGCTTGTGTGTGTCTGCCTGGTAACGTGATCGATTTATTGGCATGTGTGTGTGTGTATGTATGTATGTATCTATGTATGTGTGTATGTATGTATATATGTATGTGTGTATGTATGAGTGTAAGTTTGTAAGTTTGTATGTATGTATGTATGTATGTATGTATGTATGTATGTATGTATGTATGTATATATGTATGTGTGTATGTATGTATGTATGTATGTATGTATGTATGTATGTATGTATGTGTGTATGTATGTATGTATATATGTATGTGTGTATGTATGTATGTATGTATGTATGTATGTATGTATGTATGTATGTATGTGTGTATGTGTGTGTGTACAGATGGATGGATGGATGGATGGATGGATATGTGTGTAAAAATACTCATTTGTAGCCTTTTTTTTTTATTTCACTTTTTGTATTTTTATAATGTTTTAGAAATATTTGTTGTTGTTTTTTTTCGTGGAATATCTGTTTCCAATTTGTCTGTCCATTTAGAGCAAGACTTAGGGAGATTATCGTCTGTTATTAAAATTTCACAGTATAACTATTACATCAAATATATTTGAGAAGACTTGTCCAAAATATTGCATTCGGTTTACTTAAACTTTGCATTCCGTGTGTCACTGTTACAATAGGCTGGGCAATTGATGTCAATAGGCAGAATTGAGTGTTCTCATTGTAAAAAATGCAAATGCAGAGAAAGAAATTGTCTTATTGTTTTGTAAGAAGCTATACAGTTTATGTCAATAGGCAGAATTGAGTGTTTCATTGTCAAAATGCAAATGCAGAGAAAGACATTGTCTTATTGTTTTGTAAGAAGCTATACAGTTTATGTCAATAGGCAGAATTGAGTGTTCTCATTGTAAAAATGCAAATGCAGAGAAAAACATTGTCTTACTGTTTTGAAAAAAAGCTATACAGTTTGTTAATAGGCAGAATTGAGTGTTCTCATTGTAAAAATGCAAATGCAGAGAAAGACATTGTCTTACTGTTTTGAAAGAAGCTATACAGTTTATGTCAATAGGCAGAATTGAGTGTTCTCATTGTAAAAATGCAAATGCAGAGAAAGACATTGTCTTACTGTTTTAAAAGAAGCTATACAGTTTATGTCAATATGGCAGAATTGAGTGTTCTCATTGTAAAAATGCAAATGCAGAGAAAGACATTGTCTTACTGTTTTGAAAGAAGCTATACAGTTTATGTCAATAGGCAGAATTGAGTGTTCTCATTGTAAAAATGCAAATGCAGAGAAAGACATTGTCTTAACTGTTTTGAAAGAAGCTATACAGAATTGATGTCAATAGGCAGAATTGAGTGTTCTCATTGTAAAAATGCAAAATGCAGAGAAAGACATTGTCTTATTGTCTTGAAAGAAGCTATACAGAATTGATGTCAATAGGCAGAATTGAGTGTTCTCATTGTAAAAATACAAATGCAGAAAAAGGACATTGTCTTATTGTTTTGAAAAAAGCTATACAGTTTGTTAATAGGCAGAATGAATGTTATTATTGTCAAAATACAAATGCAGAAAAAGACATTGTCTTATTGTCTTGAAAGAAGCTATACAGTTTATGTCAATAGGCAGAATTGAGTGTTCTCATTGTAAAAATGCAAATGCAGAGAAAGACATTGTCTTATTGTCTTGAAAGAAGCTATACAGTTTATGTCAATACGCAGAATTGAGTGTTCTCATTGTCAAAATGCAAATGCAGAGAAAGACATTGTCTTATTGTTTTGTAAGAAGCTACAGAATTGATGTCAATAGGCAGAATTGAGTGTTCTCATTGTAAAAATACGAATGCAGAAAAAGGACATTGTCTTATTGTTTTGAAAAAAGCTATACAGTTTGTTAATAGGCAGAATGAATGTTATTATTGTAAAAATACGAATGCAGAAAAAGGACATTGTCTTATTGTTTTGAAAGAAGCTATACAGTTTATGTCAATAGGCAGAACTGAGTGTTCTCATTGTCAAAATACAAATGCACAAAAAGACACTGTCTTATTGTTTTGAAAAAAGCTATACAGTTTATGTCAATAGGCAAAATTGTGTGTTCTCATTGTCAAAATACAAATGCACAAAAGACATTGTCTTATTGTTTTGAAAAAAGCTATACAGTTTATGTCAATAGGCAAAATTGTGTGTTCTCATTGTCAAAATACAAATGCACAAAAAGACACTGTCTTATTGTTATTGCTTGTGATCTCTTTATCTGTCTATTTTTTATGACTACCTAGTCATTGCATACAACTCAATCAAGAGAAACCCACCGCACCAAATCAAAAGGACAGGACAGGAAGAGACATAGACACACATAGAAAAATAACACGACATTGATATCATTGATGTTTATTTAGAAGACTACCATTTCATACAGAAAGCGAGAGTAGGGAAGGAGAGGGGCAACATTGGTAACTACACACTTATACACTCACACTCACACATATACACACGTACACGTATGCGCACACACTCATTTACACACACACACACACACCACACACACACACACACACACACACACACACACACACACACACACACACACACACACACACACACACACTCAGACAGAGATTTGCACACACAGAGAGAGAAAGAGAGAGAGAGAGACAGACAGACAGACAGACAGACAGAGACTGAGGCAGAGAGACAGAGAGAGAGAGATAGACAGAGACAGAGAGACAGAGAGAGAGACACACACAGAGAGAGAGAGAGAGAGAGAGAGAGCAATGGTCTGACAGACAGACAGACAGACAGACAGACAGACAGACAGACAGACAGACAGACAGACTGACAAACATGCAAAACCTGAAGACTCAAATGGTTTTATTATGTGGCCAGTACCTTTCCCGTGTGGTGAATAAA
>JAPXFY010006595.1:10000-12392 GCA_030674185.1 Monoplex corrugatus | reverse complement strand
TATTTAAGTTTTATGATTTTTTCTTTAGGATTGATAATTGATACATGTATAAGTATATTTTTGGCTTAATGGAAATCTGCAAGGGCAGTTTAAGATAATTTAGACCAAATCTTATATGTGTTTCCTTGATTATGCTTAAATTTATATTCAAGCTTGTTTATTTTTTCTTTTGCAAATGAAATATTAGGTAATTTAGGCCATTTTATATATGTCTCCTCCACTATGTTTAAGTGTATTCCGACTTGTTTGTTTTGAACCTCTGACACGGACAGTGTGGTCAACGCCAGGTGTATGTACTCAGGTTATGTGCTCAACTGTTTGTGATATGTATACTTAATGTTCGTTCCCAGTGAGGCGTTTTGTTCGTTTTCAGATGGTTAATGCCTGACATGGCTCTATGCAACCAAGTGGGCTTTCCATAAAAGTATAGATAACAATAGCAAATAGCATTTCGTTATCATCATCATCATTATTCATCATCATCATCAATCATCATCATCATCATCATCATCACATCACCATCACCATCCTCATCATCATCATCATCATCATCATCAATCATCATCATCATCATCACATCATCATCATCATCATCATCACCATCACCATCTCACCATCATCATCATCATCATCATCCCGTCATCATCATCGTCGTTCATCCATCATCATCATATCATCATCATACATCATCATCATCATCATCATCACATCATCAAGTGCCTTGGCGATCATGGCCTCCATAAGTCTCTATCCCTTGTTGCCATAGGCACATCTTCCACCCATCTCTGTCTTCAGCCATTGTGCAAGTCCGTTCAATATTTTCTCCATGGGTCTACCTGGTGCTCTCTTTCCATTCAGCTTTCCTGTTGTGACCTGGTGCTCCAGTTCCACCTTCTTCAAAAAATGGCCTTAAATGTTGCCTGTCTTTTCTTAGTCTTCCTTATGAATGATCTTCCTGTGTCTGCCTCCATCAAGACTGTCTCGTTTGTTTTCTTTGCTGTCCAGGGAACTCTCAACATTCTTCCTAGAAACCACATAGCATTTACTATTCTTAATAGTGTCCTGTTTGGAAATGGAATGGACACTTTTATACATATTCCATCTGCAGTTTTTGGAAGAAGAGGAGTATTTGGTCGAATATCAGTTCTCTTCTGCCTCCTTCTCTCTCTCTCTCTCTCTTCTCTCTCTCTCTCTCTCTCTCTCTCTCTCTCTTCTCTCTCCCCTCTCTCTCTTTCTCTGTCTCTTTCTCTCTCTCCCTCTCTTATTTATCTATCTCTATCTTTCTTTCTGTCTCTCTTTGTTTCTTTTTTTGCTGTGTCTCTCTCTTTATTTCGCTCTTCACTCTCTCTCAACATCGTTCTTTCTTTCTCTCTCTCTCTCTTTCACTTTATCTCCCCCAACTCTCTGACTCACTCTCTCTGTCTCTGTCTTTGTCTGTCTGTTTCCTCTCTCTTTTCTCTCTCTCTCTCTCTCTCTCTCTCTCTCTCTCTCCCTGTCCCTCTTTCTCCCGTTCACTCTCTCTCTTTCTCTTCTCCTTCTCTCTTCCACATACTCCACACTCTCTCTCTTTCAGTCAGTCACTCACTCACTCACTCATTCACTCATTCACTCACTCTCTCACTCTCTCTTTATCTCTCTCTTTCTCTCTCTCAGATGCACACACACACACACCCACACACACACTCACATCACAACACACCACACACACACACACACACACACACACACACACACACACACACACACACACACACACACACAAACACTCACCATGAATGGATGAATGGATGAATGAATGAATTATCAAAAGTGATGTTCTGTCGACTCCACAATTGTCACACCTGTGATATAATCCACCCAGAAAAAAATAGGAAAAAGCTTAACTGACATAGAACGACACACAGACAACTCTCGTTTAATGGTCATAGGTACAGATATCAGTTTATGCTGGGTGCCTTCACACGTTGGTCTTCACGGCAAAGAAGTAGTTGACAGAGCAGCTAAGCAAGGCGCACAGAATTGTGATAAGTCTATAGAATTTTATGTTCCTACTTCCGTAAAAAAGCTTGCAACTTGCTCGAATCAAACCTCATGGACTCGATTTCATGAACATTTCACATGAACGTTTGTGTCACAACAAATGATAAATTTTACCGTTGAAAATGTATGTAAAAATTGCAGTATTCTTCCATGTATCATTTGAGATCGATTGTTGCTGTTCGTTTTCGTATTCAGCTAAACGCGTTGAAAACAAAAATATTGTAAAAATGTCAAGTGTATTTGCGGCGAACAGTTCACACTGTTTCACTGTTTATTCTCTACTGCAAAATGCTACGTTCCTTTTTTTACCAAAAACGTTTACTCAAGAAAAGTATTCTGAAACTCATTTCCA
>JAPXFY010006594.1:0-2500 GCA_030674185.1 Monoplex corrugatus | reverse complement strand
ACGATAATTTGGACTTTTAACTTTTGTAATTCAAATTAAAAATACGGCAAAATCAAAATGGTTTTTATTCAGTTTCGAATAACGGTTAATCAACATCAAACGTACACACATTTACATGCACTCAAATGCTAATTAACGAAACACTCACCTTAGTCATCCCAAGATGAAGAGGGGGAGCGGAGTGAGGGGAGTGTTAATAATTGTTTTTCTGTAACTCAAACGACGGTCACGTTACTCATTGTTGTCAAAGTCAAGAAAGTCAACGTCTGCAAGCCATCATCTTCTGCCTAAGTCATCATCTTCTGCCTAAGTCATCATCTTCTGCCTAAGCCATCGTCTTCTGTCTAAGCCCTAAGTCATCGTCTTCTGCCTAAGTCATCGTCTTCTGCCTAAGTCATCGTCTTCTGTCTAAGCCCTAAGTCATCATCTTCTGCCTAAGCCATCGTCTTCTGTCTAAGCCCTAAGTCATCGTCTTCTGCCTAAGTCATCGTCTTCTGCCTAAGTCATCGTCTTCTGTCTAAGCCCTAAGTCATCGTCTTCTGTCTAAGCCCTAAGCCATCGTCTTCTGTCTAAGCCCTAAGCCATTGTCTTCTGCCTAAGCCCTAAGCCCTAAGCCATCGTCTTCTGCTTAAGACCTAAGCCATCGTCTTCTGCCTAAGCCATCGTCTTCTGTCTAAGCCATCGTCCTCTGCCTAAGCCATCATATTCTGCCTAAGCCATCGTCTTCTGCCTAAGCCATCGTCTTCTGTCTAAGCCATCGTCCTCTGCCTAAGACCTAAGCCATTGTCTTCTGTCTAAGACCTAAGTCATCGTCTTCTGTCTAAGCCATCGTCTTCTGTCTAAGCCATCGTCTTCTGCCTAAGACCTAAGCCATCGTCTTCTGCCTAAGACCTAAGCCATCGTCTTCTGCCTAAGACCTAAGCCATCGTCTTCTGCCTAAGACCTAAGCCATCGTCGTCTGTCTAAGCCATCGTCTTCTGCCTAAGCCATCATATTCTGTCTAAGCCATCGTCTTCTGCCTAAGCCATCATATTCTGTCTAAGCCATCATATTCTGTCTAAGCCATCATATTCTGTCTAAGCCATCGTCTTCTGTCTAAGCCATCATCTTCTGTCTAAGCCATCATCTTCTGTCTAAGCCATCATACTCTGTCTAAGCCATCTTTTTCTGCCTAAGCCATCGTCTTCTACCTAAGACCTAAGCCATCGTCTTCTGCTTAAGACCTAAGCCATCGTCTTCTGTCTAAGACCTAAGCCATCGTCTTCTGCTTAAGACCTGAGCCATCGTCTTCTGTTTAAGACCTGAGCCATCGTCTTTTGCTTAAGACCTGAGCCATCGTCTTCTGTTTAAGACCTGAGCCATCGTCTTTTGCTTAAGACCTAAGCCATATTCTTCTGCTTAAGACCTAAGCCATCGTCTTCTGCTTAAGACCTAAGCCATCATCTTCTGCTTAAGACCTAAGCCATCATCTTCTGCTTAAGACCTAAGCCATCATCTTCTGCTTAAGACCTAAGCCATCGTCTTCTGCCCAAGCCATCGTCTTCTGCCAATACCATTATCTTCTGCCTAAGCCATCGTCTTCTGCCTAAGCCATCGTCTTCTGCCTCAGAGTCTGTAAGCTCCTCATTATGGCCGTGACCTTGTCATCGTCAATGTTGGGTAGCCAGGCTGCAGTCACATGTCTCACCTGTCGGCGTCACTGGGTTCAGTATTAGCCGCTGCACTCCACGACACTGCTATGCGTCTCCAAACCGTTCTATCTTGACTTTTGTGGTCAACTTCTTTAATACAGGGGGGTGCAAAATTAGGTATACAGTAAGTATCTCATCATTATTATAATGCTTAATTCCGCTCTTGATTAGAGGAGTGTGTGAATACCGACGGCAAGCAGTTTGAGTATCTGAGGGATTAAGGCTGTGCTTGTTATTACATGTATATATGCATTATTCATTTGTTTGTATAATAAATGCAATAAGCATTGTACGCGTTTTCATTTTTCATAACTGTATACCTACTTTTGCACCTCCCTGTATTTAGGTCACTGACGCTGGTTATGTTAATCTCGATGTATGAGATTGGAGGTATGCAATATCACCTGGAAAGCATTGCATGATCTGGTCGTTCTCTGATCTATTCAACACATTGGAGATTGCACATCTGAGAAAGTTTTGACATTGATGTCTGGATTCCTCTTTCCGTATGCTTGGACAACCTGACTGAGTCGTCTCTCTCTCTTCTTCACTGCCCGAGGTTGCCGTCTTCAGTCAGGGCGTTGGTTGTGCTGTCCATTCCACCCAGCAGTCTCTGACGCCATCTTTGAATGGTTTTTGCAATGCCTGTGTTGATTTGTTGCGCCAGAGAAGTTTAACCACATGTACAAAAACTAGGTTGACATTCTAGGCGTGCAAAGCATCTCTGACTGAATCTGTTCTAAGAGCGCTGTAGTTGTCAAAGACCAGCAAACAACCATGACTTGAGTTGTTGAAGACTGGCTCGATCC
>JAPXFY010006593.1:0-12394 GCA_030674185.1 Monoplex corrugatus | reverse complement strand
ATGATTGGGTACTGTATGAGCGCATTTTTTTGGCTCTAGGGAGGTGAGATATGCGGAAGCAATCTAAGGTAATTTAGGCCCGTTTTTCTGTTTTGGTGTCCTTGGGTATGCTTAAATTTGTATTCATTATTTTTAATCCCCTGTGCGATGAACTGGACGGAGTGGTCAACGCCAGAGGCATGTCCTTAGACTATTTGCGCGAATGCATTCATATGTGTACTTATTTTTTTCTTTTCTTTTTTCCTGTTGAAGTTTCGTATGCTTTGAAGCGGTTACACCCCTGGTATGGCTCTACGCAGTCGGGTGGGCTATAAACAATAATACTCTTCTTGTTGATAATGCAGTTCTTACTAGCAATCTCTTTATATACTACACGTCATTATTTAATGGCCAGGAACGTTTTTGAGTCAATTTTTGAAAGGAGAAATAACCTATTTTCTCTTACTCTTTTCTCCAATTCGTTGCCGTAACTGAATGGATAAGAGCTCAGACAACATTGCAGTTTCCTTTTGGCACGTGTTTGGGGATTTGCCGATTTGCAATGGGCGGCCCAAGGAAGACAATTTCCACACGAAATTGTCGAATCTTCAGCAGGGTCTCTCTGACGACGCAGGCAAGGTAGCGACAAAAATTCGCTTTTCACGTGCAAGGCAAGCCCTTTTTGAACACTACTCCAGCCAAAGTTGCCCGCAGACGAGGATAAAAAGGACCCGTTCTTGGTTCGTTTTAACCATGCTTGCAAGACGACGGATGACGGATGAGCAGCGGGGGAGAGCCCTCTCTCTGCTTGATGAAGGCCTAGCGCAGCGGGAAGTTGCTAGTCGACTTGAAGTGTCGCATTCCACAATCCAGAGACTGCTGGAGCGCTTCAATGAGACTGGAGCAGTCCAGGAAAGGCGTCACACGGGTCGACCCAGAGTAACGACAAGACAGCAAGACCGCTACCTTGCCCTCTCCGTCCTGAGGGAAAGGGCATCCACTGCGGTGACCTTGAGGGGTCAGCTGAGGGACGCAACAGGTGCTAACATCAGCTGCAGCACGGTGAGAAGACGGCTACATGAGGCAAACTTGAGGTCACGGAGACCGGCCGTCCGACCCGTGCTGTCACCGGTCAACAGAGTGCGCCGCATGACCTGGGCCAGGGAGCACGTGACCTGGACAAGGCAACAGTGGGCCCGGGTCTTGTTTTCGGATGAGTCCAGGTTCACCCTGACCTTTAACGATGGCCGGGCTCGGGTGTGGCGACGTCAAGGGGAGAGGTTCGCTGACGCCACTGTCCAAGAGCATAACCGGTACGGCGGCGGGTCGGTGATGGTGTGGGGTGGCATGAGCCGTGGTACCCGGACCCCCCTGCTCCCCATTGACGGCATCCTGAACGGGGTCCGGTACCGGGACGAGGTTCTGGCGGCCGTGGCACTGCCTGCGCTTGTGGACCTTGGTCAAGGCGCCATCTTCCAGGACGACAATGCACCTGCGCATCGAGCACGCCTTGTGACCGACTTCCTGGAGCAGCATGAAGTCGTCCGTATGGCCTGGCCAGCGTGCTCACCTGACCTGAACCCAATTGAACACCTCTGGGATGTGCTCGGGAGGCGCATCAGGGACAACCACCCCCCACCGGGCACCCTGGCCAGGCTGGTCGACATCCTGCAGATCGAGTGGGCGGCCATCCCTCAGGACACACTCCGTACCCTTGTGGGGTCGATGCATCGGCGCTGTGAAGCATGCATCCAGGCTCGGGGCGGACACACGCGATATTGAAAACAGATTGGCCAAATCTGACACTTTCTGTTTTTTGAAAAGGGGGGGGATGTTCCTTTAAATGCATGTGCTGTTCACTAATGGGTCATTGTGCTAATTTCTTTTTCCAAAACAGGTGTGGAAATGATGAAATAAAACATAGAATCAATTCTAAACATTGTCAATTATTTCAACTAAAAATTAGAGAGGAAGGAAGAAGTGGCCCTTAAATTATGATTAGGAGTATAACATTATCGGTTCTATACAACGTTCAAGAACTCTCTCCTGATGTTAATTTATATGCATTTGTTGGTAAGAACGCTTTTCATCTTCTTCACGCACATACACATACACACAACCCTGAGCAAACTGATGAAGCCTGATCGTTCTAATGTTCTGATTGTTTTTCTCTTATTCATTAAATTGATGTTACGTTATGTGATGCAATGCCTTTATGATTTCATAAATTCATTCACCCCATAGACACCTCTTTGTCCGACATATTTTATTTATTTATTTACTTGCTTGCTTTTTTTCCCGTCTAAAAGCACAGATGTGAATAGACGTTGTAAAAGAAATTACGAACACACACACGCGCGCGCAGGAGCGCACACACAAGCTTTTCTCTCTTGTTATTACTTCAAAAAAGAAAAAGAAAAAAATAACTGAAAATATCGATCCAGTCATGTTATGTTTTCTTCTCCTACTTGAATCAATTCTTTTCTCCGATCGCCTCCTTCTGAAATGGGACACCACTGGATCAGATCAAGAGGAAGTGAGGCACGGTGGAAAATTGACCCCCCCCCCCCCCCCCGGACACTTTTGTTCTGCACCACAGACACACTTGTTACAGCGATCAACTTAAGTAAACAGATGGAATTGTCTTTAGTCAGTGGTGCCATTCCTGTTAATTTCGATTTCTCGGTCAGGATATTCTGCAAACGCCTGTGTCACACGCGCGTGCACGCGCACGCACAAGTATACACACATGCATACGTATTACACACATACACAAACGCACGCACACATATACAAACATACGTGTACATACAAACACACGCGATCGCGTACACACAGCACCCACACACATACAAACACAAGTTCACACACTAACACACACACTACACCACATACACGAACACACACACACGAACACACGTGCATGCACACACACACACAAACGCACACACATACATCCAAACACACGTACACATACAAACACGAACGTGCGAACACACACACACACACACACAACACACACACACACACACAGGGAGGGGGAGGGGAGGGAGAGAAAGAGAGAGTCTAGTGCATACTTTTTTCCTATCTTAAAACAAAGTTATGGAAATATCGATCCAGTCGTGTAGTGCTTTTTTCTCCTGCTCAAATCACACACACACACACATACACACACACACACACACTCTCTCTCTCTCTCTCTCTCTCTCTCTCTCTCTCTCCCCCCCCCCCCCCCCCCCCGATTCTAAAATGGGACATTCGATCAGATGAGAACAATGGGAGGTGAGGCACAGTGGAGAATTGAACCCTGACACTTCGTTCTGTGTCACTGACAAACAATGCAACTGCCATCGGCTTAAGAATACAAATGTAACTGTGTTCACGTAATGGTGCCATTCCTGCTGCTTTCAATTTCACGGTCAGGATATTCTGCAAACGTCTCTTTCTCTGTCTCTCTCTCCCTTTCACACATGCACACACACACACATATGCACACACATACACACAACATAAGTACACACACACTAAAACTAGCGCGCGCGCACACACACAGACACACACACACACGCCACTACCACCATCATCATAGCACAGATATGCAAACACAGAGACAGACAAGACAGAGACACGAAGAGAGACAGACAGACAGAGACAGACAGACAGAGAGAATTATGAACTAGTTAGTACTGGTCAGTTAGTTTTCTTTTTCTTTTTATATTTTTGTTTTTCCCCTCCCCTTCATGAGATGCCATAATTTTTTTATTTTTGTTCAATATTGTCTTATGTAAGTAGTCCCCTTCGACATCCCCTCCCCTACCTTTCAGTTACTTTTGTTTGGTTAGTTCTAGTTGTATGCTGGTTGGTTGGTTTTTGGTCTAAAATCACTAAAAGAAAAACATATCAGTGACCACCACACACAAGAGACAGACAGAAGAGACAGAGACATAGAGACAGAGACAGACAGACAGAAACAGAGAGGACTTTTCTGGCACAGAAAGATACAAAAATCCAAAATAAGTGTGACTGCCCGCGTTCCAGTCAAGGAAACGGGGACTAACCAGACCCAAACATGCTGTGGACAGGCAAGGTCATCACACTGGCGTAGTGTAGTACAGACATCATGACCGCTGCCCTCACCTATTTATTTTGTCGTCTGATGTCACTCGTAGTGCAGTGAAAAGACGTTAAATCACAGAACGAACGATTTACTTTGTGTGCCACAAAGAGTTTGAAATTTGCTCAAGAGCGAGTCATCGCACTCGGAAAATTCCATATGCGCTCCACCCAATCTACCTGTAGTTGTCAAGCAGACGGGCATCTTGAGCCTGGATAAACCGCTATGCGCTGGCTGGATCTCGAAATGGGGAGAAAGTGGGGGGGGGGGGGGGGGGGGGGGGGGGGGAGTGGAGAATTAATAAGCCTAATGCTATTACCAGGAGGCAAACACAAGTAGATCACTCATAAGGAAGATTAGGAAAAACACAGGCAACATAAGCTACGCACAAAAAGTTAAGGATCACTTGCACAAAAATTCATAACTTTCAAAATAAGAAAGCCAATGCGTTGAAGTTTGGCAAACATTTAATTCCATGCTTTAGTGATAACGATACACAATTGCCTTCAATTTCGAGCAATCGTTTGGTGTGTACATTTGATCAAAATGGGTACGTATAGAAATTTGATTTCCCAAAGTCATTGAAATCACAAGACAGGGCATTCTGATGCTCCCAAAAGTTCAGTAATGCGTGTAACCACCATGGCTGTTCTGGCACTCGACGCAGCGAGTCCTCATCGAGTTGACCAGGTTGGTGAAGATCCTCTGTGGAAGCGCCTGCCACTCAGCCTGCAGCATCTGGTAGAGGTGTTGGGCATCCCTGGGAGGGGGGTGGTTGCTCCTCACTTTGCGATCCAGCTCACCCCAGAGGTTCTCAATCGGGTTGAGATCGGGACTGAATGCTGGCCACTCCATTCTGTTGACTCCAGACTGCTGCAGGAAGTCGTTGACCACCCTTGCCCTGTGGGGGCGAGCGTTGTCATCCTGATAGACAGCCGTCGGTCCCATCTGCTGCAGTGTAGGCACAGCCAGCGGTCGAAGGATCTCATCCCGGTATCGGAGGCCAGTCAGGTTACCCTGTACATGATACAAGGGTGTTCTGTGGTGAAGGCTGAAGGCCCCCCAGACCATTACAGAACCTCCACCAAAGGCCACCTTTTCTTGGACAGTGGTGTCAATAAAGCGTTGCCCTGGGCGCCTCCAGACCATCAGTCGGCCGTCGTTGTGGTTCATGGTGAAGCGTGATTCATCACTGAACAGGACCTGGGACCATTGCTGACGTGTCCACCTCACGTGACGTCTGCAGAAGGCGCGGCGTGCTGCCCTATGGGCTGGAGTTAAGCGTGGCCGTACAGCTGGGCGACGAGAACGGAGGTTAAACCCATGAAGGCGGTTCCATATGGTCTGCTGGCTGATGTTGATGTTAGTAGCCACCCTCAGCTGCCTTCGAATGATGCTGGAAGAGGCTGTTCTTGTCTGCAGGGCTTGTCGTTCAATGAGACGATCTTCACGTGGGTTTGTCTTCTTCGGTCGACCAGATCTGCGTCTTTCATGAACCCTCCCAGTGGCTGTGAAGCGTTGAATCAGTCTGACAATGATCGAGATGGACACCTGAAGTCGCCTGGCCACTTCTCGCTTGGGAACACCATCTTGGAACCATGCAACAGCTCGTCCCCTCTCAAACTCGCTCAATTTTCGTCGTGGAGGCATTGTCAGATCAGGCCTACTACTGGTGGAATGTCTTCTTATAAAGCCAAGCAAGAGACAGCATCTCACACATAAACAGCAGTGCTTGCACGTGCATAATGGTTTTTCCATCTGGCTTGTGCAATGTGTTCAGGCAGAACGGTCCAAAACAAGGTCCTTTTTCGCAAGTTTCCGCTTTTCCGTTTGCGGCCAAGCTCAGTAGCAGAGAATCCCGTGCAATTTTCGCACTAACACAACATCGCCCACTTACAGCTGAACAAGAATTCATAACAATTTGGCTGGACTGAGAAATAAATAACAGTAGCGAACTGAGTTTATTACGCACCTGTTTTCTCATAGTGATCCTTAACTTTTTGTGCGTAGCTTATATAGGCCATTTTATGAGGAGGGGGATTTGGAGCACCTGGTCTCAACGGGAAAGCTGGAGGGAAAGAGAGCACCGGGTAGACCCAGGGAGAAAATGCTGGAGGGACTTGCAGAGTGGCTGGGGACGAGGAGGGTGGAGGAGATGCTTGGGGCAACGAGAGATAGAGACAGATGGAAGTCCATGATCGCCAACGCCATGCGGCAGGGCACCTGATGATGATGATGAATGCTATTACCAGTGTGTGTTTTGGCCATAAATCTTGACCGATATTTATTCATTTCAAGAGCAGGTTCCTTCCCATGCAGTTTCCAGCGGAAGACTGTCTCTAGGGTCGGTCTTGCATCCCACATGAAAACCCACCATCATCATCATCATGTGCCCTGCTCCATGGCGTTGGCCATCATGGCCCTCCATACGAATCTATCCCCTGTGACTACAAGAACATCTCCCACCCTCTCTAGCCTCAGCCACCCTGCAAGTCCGTCCAATATTTTCTCCCTGGGTCTACCTGGTGCTCTCTTTCCCCACAGCTTTCCTGTTGTGACTAGGTGCTCTAATTTCTTTTTCCTCATAAACTGTCCCAAAAAAGTCGTTGCAAGTCCGTCCAATATTTTCTCCCTGGGTCTACCTGGTGCTCTCTTTCCCTACAACTTTTCTGCTGTGACTAGGTGCTCTAATTTCTCTTTCCTCATAAACAGTCCTATAAATGTCGCTTATGAAAACCCATACTACGCGATAAAGATGAGGTGCGCCCGCTCATCTGTCAGTTATAAGAACAGTCCATCAGAATTTCAGGATTTAGAATTACACATAGTTGCTATTTGATATATTAGATCTACATTTCATAAGGAAATTACGTCTTCGGTTTGTGTGTTTCGGTTTTTTCTTTTTTTTTTTTTCCTTTTTTTTTTTTTTTAGGTTTATCCCCATTGGGTACACAAACAAGATAACCATAAAGAATATAAAACAAACCAGTCACAAACCCAGCTGTGCTTGTGAAAAGGGTACTATTACCAAAGAAGACGATTCTTCAATCAAAGTTTGCTAGCCTCTCTCTCTCTGTCTCTCTCTGTCTCGCTCTGAAATATGCACATAGACCCTAACGTAAAATCTCCAGTGGAGACAGGGTAGAGGAGGGTGGAAGTTGGGGTTAGAAAAATCTCTAAGTCATATCAGTATCTGGTTCAGGAAACATGAAGATACCTAACGCGCAAGCAGCGTTAAGTTTAAACATGAGTTTGTTCAAATTACTTCTGTCACAGGAAATTAGATCCCCCCCCCCCCTCTCTCTCTCTCTCTCTGCCTCTGTGTGTGTGTGTGTGTGTGTGTGTGCGTGCGTGCGTGTGCGTGTGTGCGTGCGTGTGCGTGCGTGTGTGTGTTTGTGTGTGTCCGTATGTGTGTCTGTGTGTGTCTGTGTGTCTGTGTTTGCGTGTGTGTCTGTGTGAATTTGTGTGTGTGTGTGTCTGTCTGTCTGTATGTCTGTGTGTGTGTATCTATCTGTGTGTCTGTTTCTGTGTGTTTGTGTGTCTGTATCTCTGTGTGTGTCTGTGTGGTCAAGTGGGTAAACGGCAGGTTTCAAATCGGAAATCTTGGGTTCAATCCATATAGACACGTCCACCTGGTGAGAATAATTTTCGATCTTCTAGGTCAAAATGTGTGTGACCTGCCAGTGCCTGAACCCTCTTTGCGTGTATATGCATGTTATTGTTGTTTAAAGCCCACCCAACTGCGTAGAGCCATATCAGGGCTATATAACCGCTTCAAAACATACAAAACTTCAACTGGAAAAAAAAAGAAGAAAATTAAGTACATATATCAACGCGTTCGCGCACATAATCTAAGGACACGCCCCTGGCGTTGACCACTCCGTCCAATTTATCGCACAGGGGAGATTTAAAAAAAACACATCTGAATACAAACATAAGCATATATAAGGACACCAAAACATATATAAAAACAGGCATAAATTACCTAAAATTATGTCCACATATCTCACCTCCCTAGAGCCAAAACTGCACTTAATACATGTACCCAATTATCAATCCTAAGAAAAAGTACAAAAAGACTTTATCGAACACATACAGGTTAATGGACCATTAAGGCAGAAAATGATAGGTAGAAACGACAGAAAGCAAAGCAACAAGGCAGAAACAAAGAGAGTGACAGAAAAGAGTTAATTTCTAACACAGAATTTCCAGAAGGTGGGGATACTACTTATAATGAAAGAACCCACGGCATCCCCACGGCGGGTGGGGGAGGGGGGGGGGGGTAGTATATTAATGCAGAATATCAAATACGCACAATAACAGTCCTTTCTCTCATGTCAGTGGCTGGCTTACGGAAACGTGACTACTTCCAGCTTGCAAACACCGACAGGTTTGAAAAAAAAAAAATTTTCTAGTTAATAGCTTTTACCGTTGGAAAATAAACTCTCTCTCTCTCTCTCTCTCTCTCTCTCTCTCTCTCTCTCTCTCTCTCTCTCTCTCTCTCTCTCTCTTCTCTCTCTCTCTCTCTCTCTCTCTCTCTCTTCTCCTCCTCTCTCTCTCTCATATTTGCTACTCCATCCAAACATATCGATTTGTTTTCATTATCTCACTTCCTCCATGTAATTCGAGCGCTGTTTGATGAAACAATAAAACAAAGGGAAGAACGTAAAGGAGCAACAATCGCCAAGAGATATTCCGGCGATATTACTGCTACCTGATGACCTGATTCTGTTCTCAACAATTTCTTTGCTTTTTTGATCTCTCTGCACAAAAAAGGAGATTTTTCACATCAAGTGTGTGTGTGTGTGTGTGTGTGTGTATGTGTGTGTGTGTGTGTGTGTTGGTCTATGTCTCTGTGTGTGTGTGACTGTGTGTGGTCAAGTGGATAAACGGCAGGTTTCAAATCAGAAATCCTGGGTTCAATCACATAGACACGTCCACCTGGTGAGAAAAAGGTAAAAATAATTTATTTTCGATGCTCTAGGTCAAAATGTGTGCGACCTGCCAATGCCTGAACCCTCTGTGTGTGTGTATGCATGTTACTGTTATTGTTGTTTAAAGCCCACCCGACTGCATAGAGCCATATCAGGGCTATAACTGCTTCAAAACATACAAAACTTCAACAGGAAAAAAAAGAGAATTAAATACACATATCAATGCATTCGCGCACATAATCTAAGGACATGCCCCCAGCGTTGACCATTCCGTCCAATTTATCGCACAGGGGAGATTTAGAAAAACACACCTGAATACAAATAGAAACATATATAAGAACACCAAAACACATAAAAACAGGCATAAATTTCCTAAAATCGCTTCCGCATATCTCACCTCCCTAGAGCCAATAATGCACTTAATACACGTACCCAATTATCAATCCTAAAGAAAAAATACGTAAGACTTTATCGAACACATACAGGTAAACGGACCATTCAGGCAGAAAATGATAGGTAGAAACGACAGAAAGCAAAGCAACAAGGCAGAAACAAAGAGAGTGACAGAAAAGAGGAAATTTCTAGCACAGAATTTCCAGGTGGGAATACTATTTATACTGAAAGAGCCCCCAGCATCCCCACGGGGCGAGTATGTGAATGTAGAACATCAAATACGCACGATAACAGTCCTTTCTGTCATGTCAGTGGCTGGCTTACGGAAACGTGACTACTTCCTGCATGCAAGCAACGACATGTTTTGAAAAAAGAAAATCCTCTATCTCTCTCTCTCTCTCTCTCTCTCTCTCTCTCATATTTGCTACTCCGTCCAATCATATCGATTTTTTTCATTCCTCACTTCATCCATGTAATTCGAGCGCCGTTTCATGAAACAATAAAACAAAATGAAGAACGTAAAGGAGCAACAATCCCGAAGAGATATTCCGGCGATATTATTGCTACCTGCTGACCTGATTCTGTTCTCAATAATTTCTTTGCTTTTTTCAATCTCTCTGCACAAAAAAGGAGGGAGATTGTTTCACATCAAGTGGTTATGTCTCTGTCTGTGTGTGTGTGTGTGTGTGTGTGTGTGTGTGTGTGTGTGTGTGTGTGTGTGTGTGTGTGTGTGTTGCTCTATGTCTCTGTATGAGTGTCTGTGTGTGGTCAAATGGGTAAACGGCTATATCAGGGCTATATAACCGCTTCAAAACATACACAACTTCAACAGGGAAAAAAAAAGAAAAAATTAAGTACACATATCAACGCATTCGTGCACATAATCTAAGGACATGCCCCCAGCGTTGACCACTCCGTCCAATTTATCGCAAAGGGGAGATTTTTAAAAAACACCTGCATACAAATATAAGCATACCTGAGGACACCGAAAAATTACAAACACAGGCCTAAATTACCTAAAATTGCTTCCGCATATCTCACATCCCTAGAGCCAAAAATGCACTTAATACATGTACCCAATTATCAATCCTAAGAAAAAGTACAAAAGACTTTATCGAACACATACAGGTAAACGGACCATTCAGGCAGAAAATGATAGGTAGAAACGACAGAAAGCAAAGCAACAAGGCAGAAACAAAGAGAGTGACAGAAAAGAGGAAATTTCTAGCACAGAATTTCCAGAAGGTGGGGATACTATATTCATACTGAATGCAGGTTTGGAAAAAAAAAGAAGGGTTTTCTAGTTAATAGCTTCTACCGTAGGAAAATAAACTCTCTCTCTCTCCTCTCTCTCTCTTTCCCTCTCTTTCCCTCTCTCTCTTTATTTCTCTCATATTTGCCACTCCGTCCAAACATATCCATTTTTTTCATTCTCTCACTTCCTTCATGTAATTCGAGCTCTGTTTCATGAAACAATAAAACAAAGGGAAGAACGTAAAGGAGCAACAATCGCCAAGAGATATTCCGGCGATATTATTACTACCTGCTGACCTGATTCTGTTCTCAACAATTTCTTTGCTTTTTTGATCTCTCTTCAAAAAAGGGGGAAAGTTTCTTTGTGTGTGTGCGTGTATGTGTGTGTGTGTGTGTGTGTGGGGGGGGGTCTATGTCTTGTGTGAGTGTCTGTGTGTGGTCAAGTGGGTAAACGGCAGGTTTCAAATCAGAAATCCTGGGTTCAATCCACATAGACACGTCCACCTGGACACAAAAAAGGTAAAAATAAATGTTCGATCTTCTAGGTCAAAATGTGTGCGACCTGCCAGTGCCTGAACCCTCTCTGTGTGTATGTGCATAATATTGTTATTGTTGTTTAAAGCCCAGCCGACTGCGTAGAGCCATATCAGGGCTACAACCGCTTCAAAACATACAAAACTTCAACAGGAAAGAAAAGAAAAGAAAATTGAGTACACATATCAATGCATTCGCGCACATAATCTAAGGACATGCCCCTGGCGTTGACCAAGTCCATCCAATTTATCGTACAAGGGAGATTTAAAAAAACACACCTGAATACAAATATAAGATTACTAAGAACACCAAAACATATATAAAAAATGCATAAATTACCTACAATTGCTTCCGCATATCTCACATCTCTAGAGCCAAAATGTACTTAATACATGTACCCAATTATCAATCCTAAGAAAAAGTACAAAAGATTTTATCGAATACATACAGATGAATGGACCATTAAGGCAGAAAATGAAAGGTAGAAACGACGCAAAGCAAAGCAGCAAGGCAGAAACAAAGAGAGTGACAGAAAAGAGGAAATTTCTAGCACAGAATTTCCAGTTGGGGATACTACTTTATACTGAAAGAGCCCCCGGCATCCCCACGGGGGACTATATGAATGTAAAATAACAAATACGCACATTAAGTCCTTTCTGTCATGTCAGTGGCTGGCTTACGGAAATGTAAAAACTTCCAGCATGCAAACACAGACAGGTTTGAAAAAAAAAAGTTTTCTAGTTAATAGCTTCTACAGTTAGAAAATAAACTCTCTCTCTCTCTCTCTCTCTCTCTCTCTCTCTCTCTCTCTTCTCCTCTCCTCCTCTCTGTCTCTTTTCCCTCTCTCTCATTCTTTCCTCACATTTGCTACTCCATCCAAACATATCGATTTTTTTTTCATTATCTCACTTCCTCCATGTAATTCGAGCGCTGTTTCATGAAACAATAAAACAAAGGGAAGAACGTAAAGGAGCAACAATCGCCAAGAGATATTCCGGCGATATTACTGCTACCTGCTGACCCGATTCTGTTCTCAACAATTTCTTTGCTTTTTTGATCTCTCTCAAAAAAAGGGGGAACAGTTTCACATTAAGTGGTTACAGGTCTTTGGTGTGTGTGTGTGTGTGTGTGGTGTGTGTGTGTGTGTGTGTGTGTGTGTGAGTCGTAGTGTGTGTGTGTGGTTGGT
>JAPXFY010000659.1:37500-45000 GCA_030674185.1 Monoplex corrugatus | reverse complement strand
CAGACAGACAGACAGACAGACAGGCAGACAGACAGACAGACATACAGACATACAGACATACAGACAGACAGACAAGGAGGCAGACAGAGAGGCAGACAGACAGACACAGACAGAAAGAGAGGCAGAAAGACAGACAGGAAGGAAGGCAGACAGACAGACAGACAGACAGATAGACAGAGAGGCAGTGTGAGAGAGAATCGTCGGACAGGTGACTACTATTTACACGTTCAGATTGTTTAGGATGCGCAGCACGTTCCCTGAACAATATTGTGCAGGCCATATGTTGCTGCACAGTCTGCATACTCCGTCTGTGGTGGGTGTGTGGCCTGTGCTGGGTGTTTGTACCATCCTATGACGTCTGTGGTGGGTGTGTGGCCTGTGTTGGCTGTTTGTACCATCCTATGACGTCTGTGGTGGGTGTGTAGCCTGTGCTGTGTGTTTGTACCATCCTATGACGTCTGTGGTGGGTGTGTGTCCTGTGATGGCTGTTTGTACCATCCTATGACGTCTGTGGTGGGTGTGTGGCCTGTGATGGCTGTTTCTACCATCCTATATCGTCTGTGGTGGGTGTGTGGCCTGTGCTGTGTGTTTGTACCATCCTATGACGTCTGTGGTGGGTGTGTGGCCTGTGATGGCTGTTTCTACCATCCTATGACGTCTGTGGTGGGTGTGTGGCCTGTGCTGTTTGTACCATCCTATGACGTCTGTGGTGGGTGTGTGGCCTGTGCTGTGTGTTTGTACCATCCTATGACGTCTGTGCTGGGTGTGTGGCCTGTGCTGTGTGTTTGTACCATCCTAAGACGTCTGTGGTGGGTGTGTGGCCTGTGCTGGCTGTTTCTACCATCCTATGACGTCTGTGGTGGGTGTGTGGCCTGTGCTGTTTGTACCATCCTATGACGTCTGTGGTGGGTGTGTAGCCTGTGATGGCTGTTTCTACCATCCTATGACGTCTGTGGTGGGTGTGTGGCCTGTGCTGTTTGTACCATCCTATGACGTCTGTGGTGGGTGTGTGGCCTGTGCTGTGTGTTTGTACCATCCTATGACGTCTGTGCTGGGTGTGTGGCCTGAGCTGTGTGTTTGTACCATCCTATGACGTCTGTGGTGGGTGTGTGGACTGTGATGGCTGTTTGTACCATCCTATGACGTCTGTGGTGGGTGTGTGGCCTGTGCTGGCTGTTTGTACTATCCTATGACGTCTGTGGTGGGTGTTTGTACCATCCTATGACGTCTGTGGTGTGTGTGTAGCCTGTGCTGTCTGTTTGTACCATCCTATGACGTCTGTGGTGGGTGTGTGGCCTGTGCTGGCTGTTTGTACCATCCTATGACGTCTGTGGTGGGTGTGTGGCCTGTGCTGGCTGTTTGTACCATCCTATGACGTCTGTGGTGGGTGTGTGGCCTGTGCTGGCTGTTTGTACCATCCCATGACGTCTGTGGTGGGTGTGTAGCCTGTGCTGTGTGTTTGTACCATCCTATGACGTCTGTGGTGGGTATGTAGCCTGTGGTGTGTGTTTGTACCATCCTATGACGTCTGTGGTTGGTGTTTGTACCATCCTATGACGTCTGTGGAGGGTGTGTAGTCTGTGCTGGGTGTTTGTACCATCCTATGACGTCTGTGGTGGGTGTGTAGCCTGTGCTGGGTGTTTGTACCATCCTATGACGTCTGTGGTGGGTGTGTAGCCTGTGCTGGGTGTTTGTACCATCCTATGACGTCTGTGATGGGTGTGTAGCCTGTGGTGTGTGTTTGTACCATCCTATGACGTCTGTGGTGGGTGTGTAGCCTGTGCTGTGTGTTTGAAACCATCCTATGACGTCTGTGGTGGGTGTGTAGCCTGTGCTGTGTGTTTGTACCATCCTATGACGTCTGTGGTGGGTGTGTGGCCTGTGTTGTTTGTCTGTACCATCCCATGACGTCTGTGGTGAGTGTGTGGCCTGTGCTGTGTGTTTGTACAATCCTATGACGTCTGTGGTGAGTGTGTGGCCTGTGTTGTGTGTTTGTACCATCCTATGACGTATGTGGTGGGTGTGTAGCCTGTGTTGTGTGTTCGTACCATCCTATGACGTATGTGGTGGGTTTGTAGCCTGTGCTATGTGTTTGTACCATCCTATGACGCCTGTGGTGGGTGTGTGGCCTGTGCTGTGTGTTTGTACCATCCTATGACGTCTGTGGTGTGTGTGTAGCCTGTGCTGTGTGTTTGTACCTTCCTATGACGTCTGTGGTGGGTGTATAGCCTGTGCTGAGTGTTTCTACCATCCTATGACGTCTGTGGTGGGTGTGTAGCCTGTGCTTGCTGTTTGTACCATCCTATTACGTCTGTGGTTTGTTTGTTGCCTGTGCTGGCTGTTTGTACCATCCTATGACGTCTGTGGTGGGTGTGTAGCCTGTGCTGGCTGTTTGTACTATCCTATGACGTCTGTGGTGCGTGTGTGGCCTGTGCTGTGTGTTTGTACCATCCTATGACGTCTGTGGTGGGTGTGTAGCCTGTGCTGGGTGTTTCTACCATCCTATGACGTCTGTGGTGGCTGTGTAGCCTGTGCTGTGTGTTTGTACCATCCTATGACGTCTGTGGTGGGTGTGTAGCCTGTGCTGTTTGTTTGTACCATCCTATGACGTCTGTGGTGGGTGTGTAGCCTGTGCTGGGTGTTTGTACCATCCTATGACGTCTGTGGTGGGTGTGTAGCCTGTGCTGTGTGTTTGTACCATCCTATGACGTCTGTGGTTGGTGTGTGGCCTGTGCTGTGTGTTTGTACCATACTATGACGTCTGTGGTGGGTGTGTAGCCTGTGCTGCTGTTTGTACTATTCTATGACGTCTGTGGTGGGTGTGTAGCCTGTGCTGCTGTTTGTACCATCCTATGACGTCTGTAGTGGGTGTGTGGCCAGTGCTGTGTGTTTGTACCATCCTATGACGTCTGTAGTGGGTGTGATGCCTGTGCTGTATGTTTGCATCATCCTATGACGTCTGTGGTGGGTGTGTAGCCTGTGCTGTTTGTACCATCCTATGACGTCTGTGGTGGGTATGTAGCCTGTGCTGTTTATTTATACCATCCTATGACGTCTGTGATGGGTGTGTAGCCTGTGCTGGCTGATTGTGCCATCCTATGACGTCTGTGGTGGGTGTGTAGCCTGTGCTGTGTGTTTGTACCATCCTATGACGTCTGTGGTGGGTGTGTCGCCTGTGCTGTGTGTTGGTACCATCCTATGACGTCTGTGGTGGGTTTGTAGCCTGTGCTGTGTGTTTGTACCATCCTATGACGTCTGTGGTGGGTGTGTAGCCTGTGCTGGCTGTTTGTGCCATGCTATGACGTCTGTGGTGGGTGTGTAGCCTGTGCTGTGTGTTTGTACCATCCTATGACGTCTGTGGTGGGTGTATAGCCTGTGCTGGCTGTTTGTGCCATCCTATGACGTCTCTGGTGGGTGTGTAGCCTGTGCTGGCTGTTTGTACCATCCCATGACGTCTGTGGTGGCTGTTTGTACCATCCTATGACGTCTGTGGTTGGTGTGTGGCCTGTGCTGTGTGTTTGTACCATCCTATGACGTCTGTGGTGGGTGTGTAGCCTGTGCTGTGTGTTTGTACCATACTATGACGTCTGTGGTTGTGTGTTGCCTGTGCTGTGTGTTTGTACCATCCTATGACGTCTGTGGTGGGTGTGTAGTCTGTGCTGGCTGTTTGTACCATCCTATGACGTCTGTGGTGGGTGTGTGGCCTGTGCTGTGTGTTTGTACCATCCTATGACGTCTGTGGTGTGTGTGTAGCCTGTGCTGTTTGTACCATCCCATGACGTCTGTGGTGGGTGTGTGGCCTGTGCTGGCTGTCTGTACATCCTATGACGTCTTTGGTGGGTGTCTGTCCTGTGCTGTGTGTTTGTACCATCCTATGACGTCTGTGGTGTGTGTGTAGCCTGTGCTGTGTGTTTGTACCATCCTATGACGTCTGTGGTGGGTGCGTAGCCTGTGCTGGCTGTTTGTACCATCCTATGACGTCTGTGGTGGATGTGTAGCCTGTGCTGTTTGTTTGTACCATCCTATGACGTCTGTGGTGGGTGTGTGGCCTGTGCTGGCTATTTGTACCATTCTATGACGTCTGTGGTGAGTGTGTAGCCTGTGCTGTCTGTTTGTAACATCCTATGACGTCTGTGGTGGGTGTGTGGCCTGTGCTGTGTGTTTGTACCATCCTATGACGTCTGTGGTGGGTGTGTAGCCTGTGCTGGCTGTTTGTACCATCCTATGACGTCTGTGGTGGGTGTGTGGCATGTGCTGGGTGTTTGTACCATCCTATGACGTCTATGGTGGGTGTGTGGCCTGTGCTGGCTGTTTATACCATCCTATGACATAATAGGATCTTTGACGTGCATCTTGATATTCTGTGTACGTCTACACCCGAAGACGGTTTAAGCACAGGCAGGACTGCATATATATTAACCCTTTGACTCCCGCACCCTATCCACCAACTATAACCTTTGACTCCCTCACCCTATGCACCAGCTATACATCTTTGACTCTCTCACCCTATCCACCAACTTTAACCTTTGACTCCCTCACCCTATCCACCAGCTATAACTCTTTGACTCCCTCACCCTATCCACCAACTTTAACCTTTGACTCCCTCACCTTATCCACCAGCTATAACTCTTGACTCTCTCACCCTATCCACCAGCTATAACTCTTTGACTCTCACCCTATCCACCAGCTATGACTCTTTAACTGTCTCACCCTATCCACCAGTTATCTCTTTGACTCTCACCCTATCCACCAGCTATAACTCTTTGACTCTCACCCTATCCACCAGTTATCTCTTTGACTCTCACCCTATCCACCAGCTATAACTCTTTGACCCTCTCACCCTATCCACCAGCTATATAACTCTTTGACTCTCTCACCCTATCTACCAACTTTAACCTTTGACTCCCTCACCCTATCCACCAGCTATAACTCTTGACTCTCTCACCCTATCCACCAGCTATAACTCTTTGACTCCCTCACCCTATCCACCAGCTATGACTCTTTAACTGTCTCACCCTATCCACCAGCTATAACTCTTTGACTCCCTCACCCTATCCACCAGCTATGACTCTTTAACTGTCTCACCCTATCCACCAGCTATAACTCTTTGACTCCCTCACCCTATCCACCAGCTATGACTCTTTAACTGTCTCACCCTATCCACCAGCTATAACTCTTTGACTCTCTCACCCTATCCACCAGCTATAACTCTTTGACTCTCACCCTATCCACCAGCTATATAACTCTTTGACTCTCTCACCCTATCCAGCAGCTATAACTCTGACTCTCTCACCTTATCCACCAGTTATAACTCTTTGACTCTCTCACCCTATCCAGCAGCTATAACTCTGACTCTCTCACCCTATCCACCAGCTATAACTCTTTGACTCTCTCATCATATCCACCAGCTATAACTCTTTGACTCCCTCACCCTATCCACCAGCTATAACTCTTTGACTCCCTCACCCTATCCACCAGCTATAACTCTTTGACTCCCTCACCCTATCCACCAGCTATATAACTCTTTGACTCCCTCACCCTATCCACCAGCTATGACTCTTTAACTGTCTCACCCTATCCACCAGCTATAACTCTTTGACTCTCTCACCCTATCCACCAGCTATAACTCTTTGACTCTCACCCTATCCACCAGCTATATAACTCTTTGACTCTCTCACCCTATCCACCAGCTATAACTCTTTGACTCCCTCACCCTATCCACCAGCTATAACTCTTTGACTCCTCACCCTATCCACCAGCTATAACTCTTTGACTCTCACCCTATCCACCAGCTATAACTCTTTGACTCCCTCACCCTATCCACCAGCTATATAACTTTTTGACTCTCTCAACCTATCTACCAGCTATAACTCTTTGACTCCCTCACCCTATCCACCAGCTATATAACTCTTTGACTCCCTCACCCTATCCACCAGCTATAAACTCTTTGACTCCCTCACCCTATCCACCAGCTATATAACTCTTTGACTCCCTCACCCTATCTACCAGCTATAACTCTTTGACTCTCACCCTATCCACCAGCTATATAACTCTTTGACTCTCTCACCCTATCTACCAGCTATAACTCTTTGACTCTCACCCTATCCACCAGCTATAACTCTTTGACTCTCTCATCATATCCACCAGCTATAACTCTTTGACTGTCTCACCCTATCCACCAGCTATAACTCTTTGACCCTCACCCTATCCACCAGCTATAACTCTTTGACTCTCTCACCCTATCCACCAGCTATAACTCTGACTCTCTCATCATATCCACCAGCTATAACTCTGACTCTCTCATCATATCCACCAGCTACGAGCTCTGACTCTCTCACCCTATCCAGCAGCTATAACTCTGACTCTCTCACCCTATCCACCAGCTATAACTCTGACTCTCTCACCCTATCCACCAGCTATAACTCTGACTCTCTCACCCTATCCACCAGTTACCTTACAAGGAGGCTGGTGGATAAAGTGAGGAAATCAAAGGGTTAAGTTTTTGCTTTGTTAACGTGGTTAACGATGCAGAGTGCTTGGTGGACAGGGTGCGGGAGTCAAAGAGTTAACCTAAAAGATCAGAAACATCTCCACCCTTTACCCACGGGGTGGGAGGTACCCTGGCAGGACAGCACGTTTTTCCACCCGACTACCGCGCCTGTTCCTAGCTGGGTACGAACGTGAGAATGTGGACGAGGTAGGGAGAGGGGTGGGGGTCCTTTTAGGGGGCTGACTTCCCACGCATACAACCACTAACTTTGAGAGTCGACTTAACATTGACAATACCGTGACCCCCCCAGGTAAGATGATGACACGCAAGACAGATACCGGTGGGGACAATAGGAAGGTGGACTTTCAACAGCAGAGTATCACCTTTGCCATAAACATTGACTAGACAAGATACACACCTTTCAAACTGTGGTTAAGGTGGAGAATACATCCATACAGCATTGTGTGATCAAGGGGAAAGCACTTTTGGTTGAGGGGCAGGTATTCTTATTTTGGCGGTCAAAGGGAAAGCACTCTCCTGTCTCACGTTCTGACGTTTTCACTCCCTCACCTTAACCATTTCCATTCCACACCTTATCTATCTGGTTCCCCATAAACAGGAAGCTGCAGGAAGCTGTTGGACAGGGTAAGAGGTTTTTGCTTCTGCAGTTCATGGGATGTGACTCCAACGTACACTGATGTATTTTTCAAGCTCATCAGTTTTTCTCAGATGCATGGACGGGCGTAATTTTGCCAACACTATGCAGGTGGTATGTTGTTATATACACTTAGAATGCTTAATCCATCTTATAGGCCATTTTATGAGGAAGGGGGATTTGGAACACCTGGTCACAACGGGAAAGCTGGAGGGAAAGAGAGCACCAGGTAGACCCAGGGAGAGAATTCTGGACGGACTTGCAGAGTGGCTGGAGATGAGGAGGGTGGGGGAGATGCTAGGGGCAACGAGAGATAGAGATGGTTGAAAGTCCATGGTCGCCAACGCCATGCGGC
>JAPXFY010000659.1:25000-30000 GCA_030674185.1 Monoplex corrugatus | reverse complement strand
GGCAAGGCTATTGGCAAGGCTATTGGCAAGGCTATTGGCAAAGTTATTGGCAAGGCTATTGACAAGGCTATTGGCAAGGCTATTGGCAAGGCTATTGGCAAGGCTATTGGAAAGGCTATTGACAAGGCTATTGGCAAAGTTATTGACAAGGTTATTGGCAAGGCTATTGGCAAGGCTATTGGCAAAATTATTGGCAAGGTTATTGGCAAAGTTATTGGCAAAGTTATTGGCAAGGCTATTGGCAAGGCTATTGGCAAGGCTATTGGCAAAGTTATTGGCAAGGTTATTGGCAAGGCTATTGGCAAGGCTATTGGCAAAATTATTGGCAAGGCTATTGGCAAAGTTATTGGCAAAGTTATTGGCAAGGCCACAGTCAGAAAATACCCTGTTGTTATGTGGTATGACGGAGCCATCAGATGGTTAAGGGCCTCCCTGACCCCAGCCCCCTACACGTACAGGATACGTCTTTTGGCCCTAAACTAAAGGCAAGTAACTCCTACGCATAACATAAAGGCAGGTAACTCCTACACATAACATAAAGGCAGGTAACTCCTACACATAACGTAAAGTCAGAGGTTCCATGCCTGCAGGCACCTTCAAACCATGGTGCCATGCAATACAACATAAATGTCTGCACGATCATCTACATCAGACGACAATGGTGCTCGACCTCTGAGATCCCCTGGAAGAAGAAGAAGAATTTGAAGAAGAAGAAGAAGAAGAAGAAGAAGAAGAAGAAGAAGAAGAAGAAGAAGAAGAAGAAGAAGAAAAAGAAGAAGAAGAAGGAAGCTGGTGGATAGGGTGAGAAAGTCAGAAAGTTAAGTTTTCACAGTTGGTAAACAGGGTGCGGAAGTCAAAGGGATAAGGGGCAGCTAAGTAAAACCCTAACCCCCTGTATTCAAAGGGTGGGTCTTTTCACTCCATACTAATGGCAAGGTAAACCCTACATATACAAGATCCAAAACAAGTTTGACTGCCCGCCCCCAAGCAAACACAAACCAGAAGAACAAGAAAACCAATGTAAGCGCGTCTCCAACAAGACAAAACAAAACAAGCGCAAATTTTCGGCCAACTAGCCTTTGTCAAGCGCGAACGCACGGTCACAGACAAATCACAGACACCAAACAATGGATAATAAAAACGGGACTAAAAACTTCCCTGCCGCCTCGTCCAGTGGGTAAGAGATGGAATGCCCATGTCATCATGAGCAGTAGTAAGAAAAGGGGAGAGGGGAGACAACTGTGATGTCAAAAGGGAAGTGAGATAAGTTCTGCAATTTTGAGAAGTGGCCATGCTATATCGGTATAGCCCTGTTCTGAAGAAGGCACAGGGCAAGAGTCAAGAGATAAGGGAGTAGATTGTGCCCGGTGCCAAGAATCTGGTAGGCGTGGGAACAGGAAGAGACATGAAACGGCATGTCTGAATTTTGTTACTCATGGTTTGTCGTTAAGACCATGTGGTTTGTGTGTTCCAAGTTTATTTATGAGGTGGGATTCTCTGTCTTTCCTGTCTATGGTGCTGTTATTGTGTAGAAGCCACAGACCTTTCACTCGGATGTCATTGATTGAGTGGTCTGATTGGTTGAAGTGATTGGGGATAGTTTTATCCCTTTGGTGGCGGATATCAGCCAAGTGTTCTTTGAAACGTGTGTCAAGAGTGCGTCCAGTTTCACCAATATACAATTGGGAACATTTAGAGCAGCTGATTAAGTAGACAATGTTATAAGTTTGACAGTTGAAATGTTTTGTAATTCTCATATGAGATTTGGGGCCTTTGACTGTGGTGGCTGAGCACAAGAAAGGACAAGTCTTGCATTTAGGTTTGTTGCATGGAGAGGTTCCTGGAGGTTGGCTGACTGGTTTGCTGAGATTCGAATGCACCAGCAAGTCGCGGAGATTGGTGTCTCTCTTGTAGACGATCAAAGGGCGCTTGTCAAAGGTTTCACCTGTAGTGGGACTGGATCGCAAAATGTTCCAGTTGGACAAGATGATCCTTTTTATGAGGTGCACGGACGGGTGGTAAACTAGACTGAGGACTGGCCGATCCTCTGTGACAGCTTTGGGCTTTGAATGGAGGGCATTTGGCCGAGAGACAGAGCTGACTTTTTTCCGGGCTTCATTGATGACCTCGGGTGGGTAATGTCTGCGCAGGAAAAATCTAGTCATTTCAACTGCTTTGTCCTGAAAATTGTCTTCGTCTGAGCAGAGGCGTCGTAGTCTCAAGAACTGCGAGTAGGGAATGCTGTTTCTGGTGTTGGAAGTGTGAGATGATTGGTAGTCCAGGTAGGAATGTGAATCTGTAGGTTTGTAGTGGATTGTAGTGACTAGTTGTTCAGATTGAAGGGAAACTTCGATATCCAGGAAGCTTATGGATGTGTTTGAAATTTCATATGTGAACTTGATGGATGGGTGAAACGTTTGAACGTAGTGGATGAATTGTAAAAGTTGGTCATGATCGAGGGATGTCATGCCAATGCAATCGTCTATGTATCTTTTGTATAATTCAGGTTTGGGTTTCTTGTATTGTTGTAGGATATGTTCCTCCAAATATCCCATGAATAAGCAGGCATAGCTGGGGCCCATCTTAGTACCCATGGCGACTCCGCTAACTTGCCAGAACGTCTCATCTCCGAACGAAAATGTGTTCATGGTGAGAACCAGTTCGGCAAGTCGGACAAGGGTTGAAGTGGACAATGTTTGGTCACGTCGTTTGTCCAGAAAATGTTGGAGAGCTTTTAACCCGTCGGAGTGGGGTATGCTGGTGTACAGAGAGGTCACATCCAAAGTGAACAGGTATTGGGGTTTGAAGGTGTGGTCTTCATTTAATATTTGAATCAGATCCAATGTATGGTTAGTGTCTTTGATGAAGGTAGGCAAAGCCTGGACTATAGGTTGCAAAATGTGGTCAAGAAACTGAGAAATGTTTTCAGTGGGGCAGTTGCAAGCTGACACGATAGGACGGCCAGGATTGTTGGCTTTATGTATTTTGGGAAGTAAATAAAAAAGTGATTGGACTGGAAGTTGTTTGATGAGTAGTCTGGCAGTGGGGGGCAGCTGCTTAGAGGTTATGAGATTGTTGATAAGTTTGGATATCTTGGCATGATTGGTCATGTGGGCAGGTTGGTCCAACTTTTTGTAGAAGGCGTGATGGTGGAGTTGTTTCTGGGCTTCCTTGATATACAGATGTCTGTCCCAGACTACAATTGCACCCCCCTTGTCTGCTGGTTTGATGACAATGTCGTCTCTGTTTTTGAGGGAGTGTAGTGCGTCCCTTTCTTCTTTGGAGATGTTGGAATGTTTCTTGGGTCGCATGTTGAGACAGTCTATTTCTTGGTGGCATTTGTTGATGTAATGTTCAACTTCGGGAAAGGTGTTGCGGGGAGGTTCCCGATGAGAAGGCTTATGGAAAAGTTTTGTGAATAAGTCAGCATCAGGATTCAATTTTTGTTTGGGAGGATGTCCCAGTACTGCCATCCAACGTAGGGATCTAAAAACATCGTTGGCAGCTATTGATAGTTTGGTATTTACTGGCGGAAGGTTTTAAAGGGACAAATTTGAGGCCCTTTGAAAGGGCTGACACTTCCGCCTCAGAGAGTGGTAAGTTTGAAGGAATGCAATGTACAAGGGGGTGACGTGCAGAGCTAGAGGAAGGTGGAGAGGGGGCTGGGTTGCTGATAGGTGTCAAGAACGGTGCAGACGGGTTTGCAGTCTTGTTCAAGTTGGTTAATTTTTTGTCTTTTATAGTTTGCATGTGTTTTTGTAGTGACGCATTGAAATTGATGACGGTGGTTTTAATGAAGAGACTGAGAGTTGGGTTTAGTGTTCTGCTGATTACAGAACTGAAGTATTTCTGAGATTTGTCGGAGATGGACAGTTTGCGTTCTAAGTGTACTATGTGGGTTTTCATGATCTGTTTGCTTGCTTTAAGAAGGATATTTTTAGTGGCCTGCATATACACAAATGGACAGAGGAATGGCATCCAGTGGACCCTATGGACTCAGTTGGACGATTTGGACTTTGCCGATGACCTCGCTCTGCTCTCCCACAAACAGCAACAGATGCAGAACAAGACTTCAAGCCTGGCCTCCCATGCGTCCCAAGTCGGCCTTCACATCCACCCCAACAAGACCAAAATTCTGAAAATCAATGCTTCCAGCACAGAGGCAGTGAAGTTGGGAGACAACAACCTGGAGGAGGTCGAGACCTTCACTTACCTTGGGAGTGTAGTCAATCAGCAGGGAGGAACAGATGCAGACGTGAAGACCCGCATCGGAAAGGCAAGAGCATCCTTCTTGGCCCTCAAGAACATCTGGCGATCCCACATGATCACACCCCGCACTAAAATCCGCCTGTTCAACTCAAACATCAAATCAGTTCTTTTGTATGGAGCAGAAACGTGGAGAACAACTAAGACCACTACTAGAAGAGTCCAGACATTCATAAACTCGTGCCTACGCAAGATACTGAAGATCCACTGGCCAGTTACCATCAGTAACACAGACCTCTGGCAGAGAACTAACCAAGTGCCAGTGGAAGAAGAAATCAGAAGAAGGAGATGGCGATGGATAGGGCACACCCTGAGGAAACCATCAACCAACATCACCCGCCAGGCCCTGACCTGGAACCCTCAAGGGAAGAGAAAGAGAGGCCGACCAAAAAACACCTGGAGAAGAGAACTGAAGGCGGACGCCAAGCAGACCGGCTACTCCTGGCGAGAACTTGAGCAAATAGGAGAAAAAGACAGGACGAAACAGCAGGGAAGTTTCAGTCTTTTTCTCCTAATTTTGTGTTTTTTTCTGGTTCCTGTTTGCTTGAAGGCGGGCAGTCACGCTTGTTTTGTATCTAATGCAATAGAACGTAACTATCGACACCATCATCTATTCCGGACGAAATTGTCGCCCACCCATTGAGGACCGTTGAGGATGGAGCAGCGCTGGTCCTGCACCTCGACAGATTGCAGATATTCCAGGACGGGAGGGTCCTCCGTGACTGAAGGACCCT
>JAPXFY010000659.1:12500-15000 GCA_030674185.1 Monoplex corrugatus | reverse complement strand
TCTACATTAACTCGTCTCACATACCAGAAAGTCCCCTCCACCCCCCACCCCCACCTCCCTTCGTCAATGCACAAAGCCTCAGATGTCTATCAACTAGGTGAAGATAATATTTTATTATTCATAATATCAATGATGCTGATGGTGATGATGATGACAAAGATGATGATGATGACGACAACGTGCACACCTTCTCATCTGACAAGAGCCCTAAGTGCTTCAAACCATGCTTTTCTGTTCTTACCCAGTGCCAGCAGATCCCTATAACCCAGTGAGCTGATTGATGGTGTAGGGCTCTTGTGTTAATCAGTGATATGATCAGTGTATCTGATGGTTTGTATCTCATTGTATGATTCTATTAATCAGTGATATAATCAGTGTGTCTGATGTTTTGTATCTCATTGTATTAATCAGTGATATGATCAGTGTATCTGATGTTTTGTATCTCATTGTATTAATCAGTGATATAATCAGTGTATCTGATGTTTTGTATCCCATTGTATGATTCTATTAATCAGTGATATGATCAGTGTATTTGATGTTTTGTATCATTGTATTAATCAGTGATATAATCAGTGTATCTGATGTTTTGTATCTCATTGTATGATTCTATTAATCAGTGATATGATCAGTGTATCTGATGTTTTGTATCATTGTATTAATCAGTGATATGATCAGTGTATCTGATGGTTTGTATCTCATTGTATTAATCAGTGATATGATCAGTGTATTTGATGTTTTGTATCTCATTGTATTAGTCAGTGATATGATCAGTGTATCTGATGTTTTGTATCTCATTGTGTTAATCAATGATATGATCAGTGTATCTGATGTTTTGTATCTCATTGTGTTAATCAGTGATATGATCAGTGTATCTGATGGTTTGTATCTCATTGTATGATTGTGTTAATCAGTGATATAATCAGTGTATCTGATGTTTTGTATCTCATTGTGTTAATCAGTGATATAATCAGTGTATCTGATGTTTTGTATCTCATTGTATTAGTCAGTAATATGATCAGTGTATCTGATGGTTTGTATCTCATTGTGTTAATCAGTAATATGATCAGTGTATCTGATGGTTTGTATCTCATCGTATGATTGTGTTAATCAGTGATATGATAAGTGTATCTGATGTTTTGTATCATTGTATTAGTCAGTGATATGATCAGTGTATCTGATGTTTTGTATCTCATTGTATTAATCAGTGATATGATCAGTGTATCTGATGTTTTGTATCTCATTGTGTTAATCAGTGATATGATCAGTGTATCTGATGTTTTGTATCTCATTGTATTAGTCAGTGATATGATCAGTGTATCTGATGTTTTGTATCTCATTGTATTAATCAGTGTATCTGATGTTTTGTATCATTGTGTTAATCAGTAATATGATCAGTGTATCTGATGGTTTGTATCTCATTGTGTTAATCAGTAATATGATCAGTGTATCTGATGTTTTGTATCTCATTGTGTTAATCAGTAATATGATCAGTGTATCTGATGGTTTGTATCTCATTGTGTTAATCAGTAATATGATCAGTGTATCTGATGTTTTGTATCTCATTGTATGATTGTGTTAATCAGTGATATGATCAGTGTATCTGATGTTTTGTATCATTGTATTAATCAGTGATATGATCAGTGTATCTGATGGTTTGTATCTCATTTTATTAGTCAGTGATATGATCAGTGTATCTGATGTTTTGTATCTCATTGTATGATTGTATTAATCAGTGCAGCTAGTGATATGATCAGTGTATCTGATGTTTTGTATCATTGTATTAATCAGTGATATGATCAGTGTATCTGATGTTTTGTATCTCATTGTGTTAGTCAGTGATATGATCAGTGTATCTGATGTTTTGTATCTCATTGTGTTAGTCAATGATATGATCAGTGTATCTGATGGTTTGTATCTCATTGTATGATTGTCTTAATCAGTGATATGATCAGTGTATCTGATGGTTTGTACCTCATTGTGTTAATCAGTGATATAATCAGTGTATCTGATGTTTTGTATCTCATTGTATTAGTCAGTGATATGATCAGTGTATCTGATGGTTTGTACCTCATTGTATTAGTCAGTGATATGATCAGTGTATCTGATGTTTTGTATCTCATTGTATTAATCAGTGATATGATCAGTGTATCTGATGTTTTGTATCATTGTATTAATCAGTGATATGATCAGTGTATCTGATGGTTTGTATCTCATTGTATTAGTCAGTGATATGATCAGTGTATCTGATGTTTTGTATCTCATTGTATGATTGTGTTAATCAGTGATATGATCAGTGTATCTGATGTTTTGTATCATTGTATTAATCAGTGATATGATCAGTGTATCTGATGTTTTGTATCTCATTGTATTAGTCAGTGATATGATCAGTGTATCTGATGTTTTGTATCTCATTGTGTTAGTCAATGATATGATCAGTGTATCTGATGGCTTGTATCTCATTGTATGATTGTATTAATCAGTGATATGATCAGTGTATCTG
>JAPXFY010000659.1:0-7500 GCA_030674185.1 Monoplex corrugatus | reverse complement strand
GTGGATGGTGCTATATAGCACCATGTCTGTTGGTGTATGTATCAGTGGATGGTGCTATATAGCACAATGTCTGTTATTGTATGTATCAGTGGATGGTGCTATATAGCACGATGTCTGTTAGTGTATGTGTCAGTGGATTGTGCTATATAGCACAATGTCGGTTAGTGTATGTATCAGTGGATGCTGCTATATAGCACCGTGTCTGTTAGTGTATGTATCAGTGGATGGTGCTATATAACACCATGTCTGTTAGTGTATGTGGCAGTGGATGGTGTTTTCTAGCACCATGTCTGTTAGTGTATGTATCAGTGGATGGTGTTATCTAGCACCATGTCTGTTAGTGTATGTGGCAGTGAATGGTGCTATATAGCACCATGTCTGTTAGTGTATGTATCAGTGGATGGTGTTATCTAGCACCATGTCTGTTAGTGTATGTGGCAGTGGATGTTGCTATCTAGCACCATGTCTGTTAGTGTATGTATCAGTGGATGGTGCTATATAGCACCATGTCTGTTAGTGTATGTGTCAGTGGATGGTGCTATATAGCACACCATGTCTGTTAGTGTGTGTGTCAGTGGATGGTGCTATATAGCACACCATGTCTGTTAGTGTATGTGGCAGTGGATGGTGCTATATAGCACCATGTCTGTTAGTGTATGTATCAGTGGATGTTGCTATCTAGCACCATGTCTGTTAGTGTATGTATCAGTGGATGGTGTTATCTTGCACCATGTCTGTTAGTGTATGTGACAGTGGATGGTGCTATCTAACACCATGTCTGTTAGTGTATGTGGCAGTGGATGGTACTATATAGCACCATGTCTGTTAGTGTATGTGGCAGTGGATGGTACTATATAGCACCATGTCTGTTAGTGTATGTGTCAGGGGATAGTGCTATATAGCACACCATGTCTGTTAGTGTATCTGTCAGTGGATGGTGCAATATAGCACCATGTCTATTAGTGTATGTGTCAGTGGATGGTGCTATATAGCACTATGTCTGTTAGTGTGTGTCAGTGGATAGTGCTATATAGCACCATGTCTGTTAGTGTATGTGTCAGTCGATGGTGCTATATAGCACGATGTCTGTTGGTGTATGTATCAGTGGATGGTGCTATATAGCACGATGTCTGTTAGTGTATGTGTCAGTGGATGGTGCTATATAGCACGATGTCTGTTAGTGTATGTGTCAGTGGATGGTGCTATATAGCTCAATGTCGGTTAGTGTATGTATCAGTGGATGGTGCTATATAGCACCGTGTCTTTTAGTGTATGTATCAGTGGATGGTGCTATATAACACCATGTCTGTTAGTGTATGTGGCAGTGGATGGTGTTTTCTAGCACCATGTCTGTTAATGTATGTATCAGTGGATGGTGTTATCTAGCACCATGTCTGTTAGTGTATGTGGCAGTGAATGGTGCTATATAGCACCATGTCTGTTAGTGTATGTATCAGTGGATGGTGTTATCTAGCACCATGTCTGTTAGTGTATGTGGCAGTGGATGGTGCTATCTAGCACCGTGTCTGTTAGTGTATGTATCAGTGGATGGTGTTATCTAGCACCATGTCTGTTAGTGTATGTATCAGTGGATGGTGCTATCTAACACCATGTCTGTTAGTGTATGTGGCAGTGGATGGTGCTATCTAGCACCATGTCTGTTAGTGTATGTGTCAGTGGATGGTGCTATATAGCACACCATGTCTGTTAGTGTATGTGTAATAATAATAATAATTACAATATTTATATAGCGCAAAATCTTGATAAAATCAAATCTAAGCGCTGAAGCAGACACACACGCAAGCACGCACACACACGCACGCACACACACACACACACACACACACACACACACACACACACACACACACACACACACGCATGGCTATAAATGGGGAGAAAGAATAAAAGCAATAAAAGCAAGAATAAAACCAATGGAAAATTATAGAGAGCATAGCATATACAATTATATATTATAACCATGTGATTCCCTCCGAGCGGAGACAGGCTGCAGAGGGGGGGGGGGGGGTTGAGTGAGGTTAGGATTTTATGCGGAGGAGAAAAGGTGAGTTTTGAGAGCGGACTTGAAGGAGACAAAAGTAGGTTGCTGACGGACTGAGAGAGGAAGTTTGTTCCAGGAGAGTGGACCAGAAACAGAGAAGGCTCGTGGACCATAGGTATTGAGCTTAGTGCGTGGAAAGCGAAAAGTCAGAGGATCGGAGGCAGAGCGGAGGGTACGTGAGGGAAGATAGATCTCAAGTAGGCTTGACAGGTAATCGGGGGCTGCGTTATTGAGGCTTTTGTAGCACATGGTGTCTAGTTTGTACTGTATGCGCTTTGATACAGGGAGCCAGTGAAGTTGTGCCAGGAGAGGAGATATGTGGTCAGCTTTTTTCTTTTTGAGTACAAGGCGTACAGCATTGTTTTGAATGCGCTGTAGGATGTGAATGGTGGAGGCAGGAAGACCAGACAGGAGTGAATTGCAATAGTCAATGCGAGACATTATGAAGGAGAGAACGAGTTTTGCAGTTGTTTCGACAGAGAGATACTTCCTGATCAGCCTTATACGATGGAGATGATAGTAGCAGGATCTGGCAGTTTGAGTAACAAAGTTGTTCATGGAGAGGGTAGAGTCAATGCAGACACCAAGGTTTTTAGCTGAATCAGAAATTGGGAATGATGTGTTACATAATGGGAGAGAAAGAGGAGGCAGCTGAGAAAGTTTCTGACGGGTGCCAATGAGGATAGCTTCTGTTTTGTCGTCATTAAGCTGAAGTCTATTGTGTGTCATCCAGTTCTTAATGTCCGAGTAACACTCAGTGGTGCGAGTCAACAGGCGCTGTATATTATCAGGTGAGTCACTGTCTTGAAGTTGGGTGTCATCAGCATAGAAGTGGTGTTTTATAGAATGGGAGTTGATGATGGTGGACAGGGGGGAGGTGTAAAGAGTGAAAAGAACAGGGCCAAGGACAGATCCTTGTGGAACACCACAGGTCAGGTATGCGGGTTGAGAGTAAGTGCTATTGATGAGAACGGTTTGTTTTCTGTTGGATAGGTATGAAGTGAACCAAGACAGAGCAATGTCAGAGATGCCAAAAGTATGATGAAGTCTAGAAAGGAGAATACCATGATCAATGGTATCAAAGGCTGCAGACAGATCAAGGAGTGTGAGGAGAGAGACTTTGCCAGTATCAGTTGCAAGGAGAAGATTGTTGAGAATGTGTAGTAGGGCAGTTTCAGTGCTATGGCACTGGCGGTAGGCTGACTGGAAAGGATTGAGGAGATTGTTGACAGACAGGTGAGAGTTCAGCTGGTTGAGGACGACTTTTTCAAGGAGTTTTGACAAGAAAGAGAGATTAGAGATAGGCCGGTAATTTTTCAGTTCATTTGGATCTAAATTGTGTTTCTTGAGGAGAGGGTGAACAATAGCAGACTTGAAAGAATCAGGGACAGTTCCAGTTTGAAGAGAAGTGTTGATGATGTCAGTGATGAATGGGAGGAGAGTAGGGAGACAGTCGGCGTAGAGAGAACCTGGAAGAGGATCCAGTTCGCAGGTTTTGAACGACATGGATCTGATTGTGTTGAGAATTTCTTCTTGTGAGACTGGGGTAAAAGTAGTAAGAGGTGTGCCAGAGAAGGAAGGGTCAGGTGGGCATGGTTGACAGGGTGTCCTGTCAAGCCTGTCACGAAGAGTTTGTATTTTGGTGGTGAAATAGTTGGAGAATACAGATGGGAGTTCTTCATTTGTATGTTTTGTTGGGAGAGGTAAATCTTTTCGTATGCCAAGGAGATGATTCATGGTTGTAAAGAGTTCTTTTGAAGAAGAGGCATTCAGGATTTTGGTTTGGAAATAGCTTGTTTTTGCTGATGCAATGAGGGTGGATACTTTTGTTTTAGAGGCTTGGAAAAGTTGCCTGTATACAGTGAGTTTGGATTTGCGCCAGCGGCGCTCTGCTCTGCGGCGGGCACGTTTTGCGCAGGCGATCTCATGAGTGAGCCAGGGGGTAGGGGGGCGGTCAGGTAAAAGACGGGTTGTGGCTGGAGCATGAGTGTCCAGAAGATGGTGGAAAGTAGTATAGAATTCATCGGCAAGGTTATGTGACTTTTCAGAAAGGAGACGGGAGGCATCAGATGAAAATGTGGAGAGGTCGATAGATTTGAGATTGCGTCGAGTCACTGTGCGCATGGTACGGGAAGGAGGAGAAATGTCGAGAGAACAGAGAATTGCAGAGAATTATTATTAATTATTATTATTATTATAATTATTATTATTATTATGTGTCAGTGGATGGTGCTATATAGCACTATGTCTGTTAGTGTATGTGTCAGTGGATGGTGCTATATTGCACTATGTCTGTTAGTGTGTGTCAGTGGATAGTGCTATATAGCACCATGTCTGTTAGTGTATGTGTCAGTGGATGGTGCTATATAGCACGATGTCTGTTAGTGTATGTGTCAGTGGATGGTGCTATATAGCACACCATGTCTGTTAGTGTATGTGTCAGTGGATGGTGCTATATAGCACACAATGTCTGTTAGTGTATGTGTCAGTGCATGGTGCTATATAGCACACAATGTCTGTTAGTGTATGTGTCAGTGGATGGTGCTATATAGCACACAATGTCTGTTAGTGTATGTGACAGTGGATGGTGCTATATAGCACACCATGTCTGTTAGTGTATGTACCAGTGGATGGTGCTATATAGCACAATGTCTGTTGGTGTATGTGTCAGTGGATGGTGCTATATAGAACTATGTCTGTTAGTGTGTGTGTCAGTGGATGGTGCTATCTAGCACTATGTCTGTTAGTGTGTGTGTCAGTGGATGGTGCTATATAGCACCATGTCTGTTGTTGTATGTGTCAGTGGATGGTGCTATATAGCACCATGTCTGTTGGTGTATGTGTCAGTGGATGGTGCTATATAGCACACCATGTCTGTTAGTGTATGTGTCAGTGGATGGTGCTATATAGCACACAATGTCTGTTAGTGTATGTGTCAGTGGATGGTGCTATATAGCACACAATGTCTGTTAGTGTATGTGTCAGTGGATAGTGCTATATAGCACACAATGTCTGTTAGTGTATGTGTCAGTGGATGGTGCTATATAGCACACCATGTCTGTTAGTGTATGTACCAGTGAATGGTGCTATATAGCACAATGTCTGTTGGTGTATGTGTCAGTGGATGGTGCTATATAGCACTATGTCAGTTAGTGTGTGTGTCAGTGGATGGTGCTATCTAGCACTATGTCTGTTAGTGTGTGTGTCAGTGGATGGTGCTATATAGCACCATGTCTGTTGGTGTATGCATCAGTGGATGGTGCTATATAGCACCATGTCTGTTGGTGTATGTGTCAGTGGATGGTGCTATCTAGCACTATGTCTGTTAGTGTATGTGTCAGTGGATGGTGCTATATAGCACTATGTCTGTTAGTGTATGTGTCAGTGGATGGTGCTATCTAGCACTATGTCTGTTAGTGTGTGTGTCAGTGGATGGTGCTATATAGCACGATGTCTGTTAGTGTGTGTGTGTCAGTGGATGGTGCTATATAGCACAATGTCTGTTGGTGTATGTGTCAGTGGATGGTGCTATATAGCACACAATGTCTGTTAGTGTGTGTGTCAGTGGATGGTGCTATATAGCACTATGTCTGTTGGTGTATGTGTCAGTGGATGGTGCTATATAGCACGATGTCTGTTAGTGTATGTGTCAGTGGATGGTGCTATATAGCACAATGTCGGTTAGTGTATGTATCAGTGGATGGTGCTATATAGCACCGTGTCTGTTAGTGTATGTATCAGTGGATGGTGCTATATAACACCATGTCTGTTAGTGTATGTGGCAGTGGATGGTGTTTTCTAGCACCATGTCTGTAAGTGTATGTATCAGTGGATGGTGTTATCTAGCACCATGTCTGTTAGTGTATGTGGCAGTGGATGGTGTTATCTAGCACCATGTCTGTTAGTGTATGTATCAGTGGATGGTGTTATCTAGCACCATGTCTGTTAGTGTATGTGTCAATGGATGGTGTTATCTAGCACCATGTCTGTTAGTGTATGTGGCAGTGGATGGTGCTATCTAGCACCATGTCTGTTAGTGTATGTGTCAGTGGATGGTACTATATAGCACACCATGTCTGTTAGTGTATGTGTCAGTGGATGGTGCTATATAGCACTATGTCTGTTAGTGTGTGTCAGTGGATAGTGCTATATAGCACCATGTCTGTTAGTGTATGTGTCAGTGGTTGGTGCTATATAGCACACAATGTCTGTTAGTGTATGTGTGAGTGGATGGTCGAAACATCAAGCTCTCACCTTCTGATATAAGTGTATGAGTTTGAGTCTGACTCAGGAAAAGTTGGGGTGTGTGTGTGTGTGTGTGTGTGTGTGTGTGTGTGTGTGTGTGTGTGTGTGTGTGTGTGTGTGTATGTGTGTGTGTGTGTGTGTGTATGTGTGTGTGTGTGTGTGTATGTGTGTGTGTATATGTGTGCTTGTGTGTGTATGTGTGTGTGTGTTTGTGTATGTGTGTGTGTGTATGTGTGTGTGTGTGTATGTGTGTGTGTGTGTATGTGTGTGTGTGTGTGTGGTGTGTGTGTGTGTGTTTGTGTGTGTGTGGCTTGCAGTCCACCTAAATGACCGCTTTTGTTTGTTTGCTTGTTTGTTCTTTGTTTCTTTCTTTCTTTTCTTTTCTTTCTTTTGTCTTTCTTTTTCTTTCCTTCTTTCCTTCTTTGTGTCTTTCGTTCTATCTTTTTTCCTTTCTTTTTTTCTTTCTTTCTTTCGTTTTCCTTTCTTTCTTTCTTTTTCTTTTTTTCTTTCTTTCTTTCTCTTTCTTTCTTTGTTTCTTTCTTTGTTCGTTTGTTTCTTTCTTTTTCTTTCTTTCTTTCTTTTTTCTTTCTTTTTCTTTCTTTCTTTCTTTCTTTCTTTCTTTTTTCTTTCTTTTTCTTTCTTTTTCTTTCTTTTTTCTTTTTTCTTTCTTTTTTCTTTCTTTCTTTCTTTCTTTGTGTTTTAACTTAATATTAAATGAGTAAGTCTTCAACCCCAAGAGACGAAAATCAGGGTTATGTGTTTTACAATGGCAAGGACAAATAAAGAGACTCACACAACAACAACAACAACAACAACAACAGAAAAACAAACAAACAACAACAACAACAACAACAACAGAAAAACAAACAAACAACAACAACAACAACAACAGAAAAACAAACAAACAAAAAAGGCCTTTCACTGAATCACAAACCGCTGTCTGGTAACAACACAAACGACAGAAAAAAACCAAAAACATTTGAGATACTTACTTAACGCTTTGACTCCCCACCCTATCCAACAACTGCAAAAACTTAACCCTTTGACTCCCCACCCTATCCAACAACTGCAAAAAGTTAACCCTTTGACTCCCCACCCTATCCAACAACTGCAAAAAGTTAACCCTTTGACTCCCCACACTATCCAACAACTGCAAAAAGTTAACCCTTTGACTCCCCACACTATCCAACAAC
>JAPXFY010000066.1:110000-118095 GCA_030674185.1 Monoplex corrugatus | reverse complement strand
CACTACATGAAATAGCACTGCTGGCTTAAAAGAAGAAGAGGCTTAGGTGCAATGATAAATATAATCTTTGATATGAGCAGGTAAGACATAGAAACGGCACGAAAGCCAAGCCAGCATTTCATGTGAAAAGTAAGAGGTTAACATTGTTAGAATCAGATTTATTTGTTGTTATGTAAACGAAACAGGCTACGACTAATTCTGCTGTTGATATAGATACATTTGCCCCAATATAAAAAGACTTTTTTATGCTAAAATTTGGAACACAAAATGCTGCTCCAGCGCTCTTGTTTGCTAAAACTGATCCATCGGTTAAAATGTGGAGGTGAGTACGTGCTCGTTTTGGAAAGTCAACATCAGACCTGATTTTAATTTCTCTGCTCACAAAATTATCCGTTTCAGAAGTAGTTCTAATTGCAAACTTTGCTGTAGCTAGCTCGCAATAGTCGTTTAGAGGTAGAATTCCAGCTACTTTGGACGTTTTCAGAGTAGAAGCATGGGTCGGTACACCTAGTGCAATTTTAAAACTTTTGCAGTGCAAGCTCTGAATCTTTTTTAGTGAATATTTAGGTGCATTGAAAAACACTTCTTACACATTGGATGATTTAGACATGACAAGCGCTGTTGACAGATGAATCAGTATATTTGTATCCATTCCCAGGGTATTTTGCTTATCATCTTTAGAAAATTCAATGTTTTTCTCGCTTTTGTTAAAATATCATCAAAATGGACATTCCGGATTAATTTCGACGTTATGTAAACTCACAGAAATTTTACGTTATGTAAACTCACAGAAATTTTACGACCTATCTGTAATTTATCATTTCACCAAGCAGTTTGAAGGTAGGCAAGTTATCTTGAGTTACCACCGGGATCAAACAGCATCATGCTAGTTTTTTCCTGCTAGCATATTGTTTCCATGATCATCAAAATCAATTTGATACATCTACTTTACGTAATTTCGCGTTCTCTGAGGAGTTGTCTTTTTTTTAAAGTGATATTCATCCAAATGCATATGTCATCAGCATACTGTACTAAAACAACACAATTTGAAAGAGATTTAGGAAGATCCTGTATAAGGATTACATAAAACAGGTGATATCACTGAACATTGTGGAATCCCCATGCGGAGGTGTCGTGAAGCAGAATAACAAGTTCCCACTATTGCCTGAATTGTTCTACTGGCTAAAAAAAGGCTTAATGTAATATACATATTACCAGATAAACCAATAGATTTCAGCCTGAACAACAAACGTTTATGCCAAACTTGATCGTAAGCTTTTTTTTTACATCAAAGAAAGTAGGTAAAAGACTTTTTCTGCACGACAACTGTTGTTTGATCTGTAAGTTTAACCAGGTGCTGAACTGCGGATCTCCCTTTTCTAACCTGCCAGGTTTATTGGAATAACGTTATTTTTATCACAGTAATGTATAAATCTGTTTAAGACCAGTCTTTCCATTTGTTTGTGTGGGACGTCAAAGCAATGGGTCTGTAACTGTTTTTATTGGTTTTCGATTTTCCTGCTTTAAATATTGGTATAACAATAGACTTTTGCCAGATTTGTGGTACAGTTCCGCTAACCCAGCATTTCTGAAAAAATTTGGGTAGGAAAATAATATAGTTTTCTGGAAGACGTTTAATCCTTTTAGTCGAAAATGCAGCAACACCTTCCGAACTCCTTTTGTTGTGTACAGACAGTATTGAGTGTGTGTGTTGTGTGTGTGTGTGTGTGTGTGTGTGTGTGTGTGTGTGTGTGTGTGTGTGTGTGTGTGTGTGTGTGTGTGTATGTGTATGTATGTGTGTGTGTGTGTGTGTGTGTGTGTGTGTGTGTGTGTGTGTGTGTGTGTGTGTTTAGCTCTTCTAAGGTGACTGGAGAATTAAACTAGAGATCATTCTGAGGTATTGGATCAGTGTAGATTGGGTTATCTTCCATTTCTCTGTAATGTTTGCAGTCAGGAGATAAACCTTCAACTTTACTGTTTTCAGCAATTAGATCCAAACGTTTCTTCTTTGTCCATGTCTGAAGGAAATTTGTTACATATATCAATCATTATCGGGCACTAGGTAAGATGGTTCCATTTTTCATTTTTTTCATTTTCGTCCAGACTTTATAGAAATGTTTGAAATCTGAAATTTCTTTTGTGCAGAATGATGCCCAATAAACTTTCTTTGACGTGCGTGTGTGTGGTGGGGCGTGGTGGTGGTGGTGGTGGTGGTGGTAGTGGTGTGTGGTGTGTGTGTGTGTGTTTGCGTGTGTGTGTGAGTGTGTGTGTTGTGCACGCGGTGTGTGTATGTGTTCATGTGTGAGCATTGTAAGTGTGTGTGTGTGTGTGTGTGTGTGTGTGTGTGTGTGTGTGTGTGTGTGTGTGTGTGTGTGTGTGTGTGTGGTGGAGTGTGTGTGTGTTTCAAAATAGAGAGAGAATATCTGTGTGTGTATGTGTGTGCGTGCGTGCCCGTCCGTGATGTGTGTGTGTGTATGTGCATGCCTGTGTGTATGTGTGTGTATTTGTGTATGTATGTGCGTGTGTGTGTACGCTTTGTGTGTGTGTGTGTGTGTGTGTGTATGTGTGTGTGTGCGTGTTTGTGTGTGTGTGTGAGAGTGTGTGTGTGTTTGCGTGTATGTGTGTGTATGTGTATGTGTGTGTGTGTGTGTGTGTGTGTGCGCGCGGTGCACCAGCCTATGTCTGCGTGTTGTAGCAGGTGTTTGGGGCGGTTTTACTTCTATATTTTTTACCCATTCTTTAAAAAAATGGAGAACACATGGGAGAACAGTTTTCTAATAAAGAGGAAAAGAAATAGAAATAGCAAAGAAAGAAAAAGCGGAGGAGGACAACAAGAAGTACAGCAGCAGCACCAAAAGCAGTATCAAGAGAAGATAAAGGAGAACAAGATTGAGAAGGAAAGGGAAAAAAAAGTGAAAGACGAAAAAAGTGATAAATCGTACAAACAGTATCCTATTCTAGATTAAGGTTTTTTGTTTTGTTTTAGTTTATTATTACTGTTAGTATTATTATTATTACTGTATTATTATTATTATTATTGTTATCATTATTATTATTACTATAGTCATTATTATTATTATTATTATCATTGTTGCTTTCATGACCATAGGATTAATCACATTAAATCCCACTGCCCGTTTCTGAGTATCAACACAACATAACCAAGTTCATTCTGCCGCAGTACTATTCAAAATACGACAGGAGTTTTCCTCATAAAAAACCATGATGAGACCTTTCCATAGAAGACCCACAACATGAATGAAACAGGAAAGCTACTGAAGAATATTAAACAAAAAAATGTTTAGTTTTCTTTTTTTTTTTTTTTTTTTTTTTTTTTAGATGGTTCCTGATAGTAATTCCATTGTTTTTGATTGATGAGCGTTTAGACATATCCAGTTACGAACTCATCGTACGTAACACAATGTTATGAAGATTGGGTCGTATTGATCTACAAACCTTAATGTTGTTTATGCATATATTTAAAACAATAGATGTGTTTTTAATAATCAATCTTTCAATGTGATTTACAGACATTTAGTTGGTTACGTTAACAGAGAGAGAGCGAGAGAGAGAGAGAGATAGGAGGGAGGGAGGGAGAGAGAGAGGGAGAGAGAGAGGAGAGTCAGACAGAAAGACAGAGAGAAACAGACAGAGAGGGGAAGAGCGAGGGAGAGAGAGAGAGAAGAGAAGAGAAGAGAAGAGAGAGACAGAGAGACAGAGAGAGAGACAGAGACAGAGAAAGACAGAGAGAGACACACACAAAGAGAGAGAGACAGAGACAGAGACAGAGACAGACAGAGAGAGACACACACAAAGAGAGAGAGAGACAGACAGACAGAGAGAGAGAGAGAGAGAAGAGACAGAGACAGAGAAAGAGAGAGATAGAGAGAGAGAGATACAAAGACAGAGACACAGATTGAGACAGAGAGATGGAGAGAAACAGAGATAATGAAAAAGGCTGAAAATGAGAGAATAACGGTAAGGCGTGGTCACTGTCTTTTGCCAGAAGAAAGAGTAAGACGAGGAAGGGAAGGAAGAGATGGTAAGCCTAAGGGTCTGAGTAGGAACGGTCTCTTTTACTTTGTCTGGCTTTCCGGTCAGGTAATTGGCTGTTTTGTTGCTTCATGCAACGAATCCAAGCAGTTTGAGGATGGGAACAGTGTTCCTCTTTAGTCATCTGGTGTGCTGGTGCAGCTTCCCCTATGGTGAATGTAGAAAATATGCTCAGCGGTTTCATGAGGAACGTCTTTTTTTTCCTTTCTGGAAGACGGTGTTGAACATTTCCGGAATGTGTCTTACTTGAAAAGAATGGAAAGCATATAACTATTTGAAAGTAAATAGCGAAGACTGAAAACGGATATTTCATAGAAATAAAAGTGGGGCTTGCAATATCCCAGGTTTCATCTTACCAATAGGGACTTGAAATAAACACTACATGAAATAGCACTGCTGGCTTAAAAGAAGAAGAGGCTTAGGTGCAATGATAAATATAATCTTTGATATGAGCAGGTAAGACATAGAAACGGCACGAAAGCCAAGCCAGCATTTCATGTGAAAAGTAAGAGGTTAACATTGTTAGAATCAGATTTATTTGTTGTTATGTAAACGAAACAGGCTACGACTAATTCTGCTGTTGATATAGATACATTTGCCCCAATATAAAAAGACTTTTTTATGCTAAAATTTGGAACACAAAATGCTGCTCCAGCGCTCTTGTTTGCTAAAACTGATCCATCGGTTAAAATGTGGAGGTGAGTACGTGCTCGTTTTGGAAAGTCAACATCAGACCTGATTTTAATTTCTCTGCTCACAAAATTATCCGTTTCAGAAGTAGTTCTAATTGCAAACTTTGCTGTAGCTAGCTCGCAATAGTCGTTTAGAGGTAGAATTCCAGCTACTTTGGACGTTTTCAGAGTAGAAGCATGGGTCGGTACACCTAGTGCAATTTTAAAACTTTTGCAGTGCAAGCTCTGAATCTTTTTTAGTGAATATTTAGGTGCATTGAAAAACACTTCTTACACATTGGATGATTTAGACATGACAAGCGCTGTTGACAGATGAATCAGTATATTTGTATCCATTCCCAAGGTAATTTGCTTATCATCTTTAGAAAATTCAATGTTTTTCTCGCTTTTGTTAAAATATATCAAAATGGACATTCCGGCTTAATTTCGACGTTATGTAAACTCACAGAAATTTTACGTTATGTAAACTCACAGAAATTTTACGACCTATCTGTAATTTATCATTTCACCAAGCAGTTTGAAGGTAGGCAAGTTATCTTGAGTTACCACCGGGATCAAACAGCATCATGCTAGTTTTTTCCTGCTAGCATATTGTTTCCATGATCATCAAAATCAATTTGATACATCTACTTTACGTAATTTCGCGTTCTCTGAGGAGTTGTCTTTTTTTTAAAGTGATATTCATCCAAATGCATATGTCATCAGCATACTGTACTAAAACAACACAATTTGAAAGAGATTTAGGAAGATCCTGTATAAGGATTACATAAAACAGGTGATATCACTGAACATTGTGGAATCCCCATGCGGAGGTGTCGTGAAGCAGAATAACAAGTTCCCACTATTGCCTGAATTGTTCTACTGGCTAAAAAAAGGCTTAATGTAATATACATATTACCAGATAAACCAATAGATTTCAGCCTGAACAACAAACGTTTATGCCAAACTTGATCGTAAGCTTTTTTTTTACATCAAAGAAAGTAGGTAAAAGACTTTTTCTGCACGACAACTGTTGTTTGATCTGTAAGTTTAACCAGGTGCTGAACTGCGGATCTCCCTTTTCTAACCTGCCAGGTTTACTGGAATAACGTTATTTTTATCACAGTAATGTATAAATCTGTTTAAGACCAGTCTTTCCATTTGTTTGTGTGGGACGTCAAAGCAATGGGTCTGTAACTGTTTTTATTGGTTTTCGATTTTCCTGCTTTAAATATTGGTATAACAATAGACTTTTGCCAGATTTGTGGTACAGTTCCGCTAACCCAGCATTTCTGAAAAATATTTGGGTAGGAAAATAATATAGTTTTCTGGAAGACGTTTAATCCTTTTAGTCGAAAATGCAGCAACACCTTCCGAACTCCTTTTGTTGTGTACAGACAGTATTGATTGAGTGTGTGGTGTGTGTGTGTGTGTGTGTGTGGTGTGTGTGTGTGTGTGTGTTTGTTATGTAGTGTGTGTGTGTGTGTGTGTGTGTGTGTGTGTGTGTGTGTGTGTGTGTGTGTGTGTGTTTAGCTCTTCTAAGGTGACTGGAGAATTAAACTAGAGATCATTCTGAGGTATTGGATCAGTGTAGATTGGGTTATCTTCCATTTCTCTGTAATGTTTGCAGTCAGGAGATAAACCTTCAACTTTACTGTTTTCAGCAATTAGATCCAAACGTTTCTTCTTTGTCCATGTCTGAAGGAAATTTGTTACATATATCAATCATTATCGGGCACTAGGTAAGATGGTTCCATTTTTCATTTTTTTCATTTTCGTCCAGACTTTATAGAAATGTTTGAAATCTGAAATTTCTTTTGTGCAGAATGATGCCCAATAAACTTTCTTTGTCCGTGTGTGTGTGTGGCGTGGTGGTGGTGGTGGTGGTGGTGGTAGTGGTGTTGGTGTGTGTGTGTGTGTTTGCGTGTGTGTGTGAGTGTGTGTTGTGCACGCGGTGTGTGTATGTGTTCATGTGTGAGCATTGTAAGTGTTGTGTGTGTGTGTGTGTGTGTGTGTGTGTGTGTGTGTGTGTGTGTGTGTGTGTGTGTGTGTGTGTGTGTGTGGTGGTGTGTGTGTGTGTTTCAAAATAGAGAGAGAATATCTGTGTGTGTATGTGTGTGCGTGCGTGCCCGTCCGTGATGTGTGTGTGTGTATGTGCATGCCTGTGTGTATGTGTGTGTATTTGTGTATGTATGTGCGTGTGTGTGTACGCTTGTGTGTGTGTGTGTGTGTGTGTGTTGTGTATGTGTGTGTGTGCGTGTTTGTGTGTGTGTGTGAGAGTGTGTGTGTGTTTGCGTGTATGTGTGTGTATGTGTATGTGTGTGTGTGTGTGTGTGGGGTGCGCGCGGTGCACCAGCCTATGTCTGCGTGTTGTAGCAGGTGTTTGGGGCGGTTTTACTTCTATATTTTTTACCCATTCTTTAAAAAAATGGAGAACACATGGGAGAACAGTTTTCTAATAAAGAAGAAAAGAAATAGAAATAGCAAAGAGAAGAAAAAGCGGAGGAGGACAACAAGAAGTACAGCAGCAGCACCAAAAGCAGTATCAAGAGAAGATAAAGGAGAACAAGATTGAGAAGGAAAGGGAAAAAAGTGAAAGACGAAAAAAGTGATAAATCGTACAAACAGTATCCTATTCTAGATTAAGGTTTTTCTTTGTTTTGTTTTAGTTTATTATTACTGTTAGTATTATTATTATTACTGTATTATTATTATTATTATTGTTATCATTATTATTATTACTATAGTCATTATTATTATTATTATTATCATTGTTGCTTTCATGACCATAGGATTAATCACATTAAATCCCACTGCCCGTTTCTGAGTATCAACACAACATAACCAAGTACTATTCAAAATACGACAGGAGTTTTCCTCATAAAAAACCATGATGAGACCTTTCCATAGAAGACCCACAACATGAATGAAACAGGAAAGCTACTGAAGAATAGTAAACAAAAAACATTTTAGTTTTCTTTTTCTTTTTTTTTTTTTTTTTTTTTAGATGGTTCCTGATAGTAATTCCATTGTTTTTGATTGATGAGCGTTTAGACAATTACCTCCCAGTTACGAACGCATCGTACGTAACACAATGTTATGAAGATTGGGTCGTATTGATCTACAAACCTTAATGTTGTTTATGCATATATTTAAAACAATAGATGTGTTTTTAATAATCAATCTTTCAATGTGATTTACAGACATTTAGTTGGTTACGTTAACAGAGAGAGAGCGAGAGAGAGAGAGAGAGGGTGGGAGAGGGAGAGGGAGAGAGACAGAGTCAGACAGAAAGACAGAGAGAAACAGACAGAGGGGGGAGAGAGAGGGAGAGAGAAAGAGAAGAGAAGAGAAGAGAGAGACAGAGAGAC
>JAPXFY010000066.1:95000-102500 GCA_030674185.1 Monoplex corrugatus | reverse complement strand
TTCTCCTATTCATGGCGTGGAAAACGTATCTGGATACGCTGTGGCTTCGGTGGCTATTTGTTGATTGGAGCAGTATGCACATAGGCATGCTGACTAAATCCTTTAAAAATTTCGCCCTGAGATCAGCGTAAGTGGAACATCTAAATAATAAGTGTTCTTCGTTTTCAGATTCTGTCCTGCAAAATGGACACACCTTTTCTTGATCAGATTCACTGTATCTATTTATATTATTGTTTAGTGGTAAAACGTTCAGCCTTGTTTGTGAAAGGGCAACTCTGAAACAGTATATATCAATAGAGTCAATGTACTTCTCTTTTTCAAAGATAGTCTTAAATGATCTGTAGCTTTCATACCTATCTCTGTCTCTGAGTGACCCAGACCATTCTTGAATATATAAGTCTACAAGTCTCTGTTTAAATACACGCAAAAAGGCTTTTACATCACCAACACCTTGTTGCAGCCACACGATATTAAATCCCGTTTCACACAAAATGTCCCTTATTTTTGAAGCCCAGCATTCTTTCCCAGCCCTGTCAAGTTCCACTAACATTTGGTAAGCCTTATAAGGTAACCTATTTGGATTCATTTCCAGTAATTTAAACCAATATCTAAGACAGGTAGTTGAGGAGTTGACATAAAGAGGATATCTTCCCAAATCCCCATATACCATCTTGTTAGGTGTCCTGACTGGAACACCCAACAGTCTTTTGCACGATACCAAATGTACTTTCTCTATATGCTGAAGTCTGTTAAGTCCCCATATCTCAGAAGAATACAACAAAATAGGTTGAATTTTTGCATCAAACAACTTGAAGAAAGTTTCTATAGTCATGTCTTTATATTTTTGAAAAGTCCTGTTTAATAGCAAAGTTGCTTTTTTACCTTTTGTCACCAAATGTTCTGTGCCGGCCTTGGTGCTAATCATTGTCGTGAAACTGAACCCCAGATAACAATATTTACTAACTACTTCCAATTTTGTCCCTTTGTAAAACCATTGTTCATGTCGTCCTAAGAAGCCCCCTCTTCTGAAAACCATAACCTTAGTTTTTTCAAGATTAACTTCCAGTTTCATGCTGGCACAGTATGTCTGCAAGACTCTTAACTGGTTTTGCAAACCATTTGGTGTTGTTGACAGAAGGGCTACATCATCTGCAAAAAGAAGAATGAATATTTCCATTGAACCTGGCATCAACTGGATGCCATGTCGCCCCTTTTCATCCATATAATTGGCTAATTGATTTATTAATACCGAAAATAAAGTAGGGCTTAAGACACATCCTTGTCTCACGCCTATGGGGTTATCGAATATTTCAGATAATTCCCGGTTTGCCCGAATACATGAGCATAATGATTCATACATTGCTTTTAGCGAAGCCAAAAACTTCCCTTTTACTCCTTGATTTTGAATACACTTTAAGAGTTTGTCATGCTGAACCGAATCAAAGGCTTTCTTAAAGTCTACAAAAGCAACATATAGTTTTCTACCTTTCTTGCACATAGTTTTCTGAACCATAGCGTACAGACTGAAAATTTGATCCACTGTAGAATATTTTTTCCTAAAACCTGCCTGACTTTCTGATATTAAATTATTGTTTTCTAACCAAGCATACAATCTAGTATTCAGTATTGATGTGTAACATTTTGAAACAATGCTTAATAACGACACACCCCTGTAATTGTCCACTTTATCAGGATCTCCTTTCTTAAATATTGGTATGATAATAGCTTTTGACCAGTCTTGAGGATAAATTCCTCGGTCGAATAAAGTGTTAAACAGCTTCAAAAGAATATTATGGATATTTGTGTTACCATTTTTTAACATCTCGGCTGTAACACCGTCCATTCCACTGGCTTTACCTATCCTCAATTTTCTGATGGATTCTCTGACTTCTTCTATAGTTATCTTAGAATTTAATGGGTGTTCTGTTGATTCATTTAAATCTACTTCGACAATGCAGCGCTCATCATTTGTTGATCTGTTATCTTGAAATACGTTTTTAAAATGACTGAACCATTCATCAATACTTATATTGTTAGTAAGTTTGTTTTTGGTACCATACCCTATATTTCTTAACTCAGTCCAAAACTGCGATGAATTTGAAATATTTCTGGCTAAGCATTCTGCTTTTTGTTTATTATACTGCTGTTTTTTATTCTTTAATAATTTTTTATACTTCTTCCGTGCTTCACAATACACAACTCTATCATCCTCATCTTTTGTTTTTCTGTAGTGTTTGAGAGTTTTTCTGCTTTCTGCTTTTGCTTTCTCACATTCACCATCAAACCAATCAGATCTTTTTCTCTTCTCTGTACATTTCTTACGGTACATACAAGCACCAGCTTCTTTGAGACATTCAACAAATATGGTTAAAGCCTTATCTACATTAGTGTCTAGAGTATCCGAAGCCAATGTAAGTCTTCTCTGAATGTGCTCACTTTGTAATTTGTTTGTATAATCGTCTTTCTTATTTTCTTGCCATATGAACTTTTGTGTGATGTTATTTTTTGATACTTTTCCCTCCGCTTTTATTCCTGTTTCAAGCTTTCGCTCCACTTTCATTATAACCGGTAAATGATCTGATTCTGTGAGACTGTCAACATCTAATGCAGCAATTTTAATTGATGAAAACAGATCACATGATACGATGAAATAGTCAACTACACTCGACCCTGAAACCCCAATGTATGTATAACTACCATCAAAGTCCAGTTTACACAGACCATTTAAAATGATACAGTCAAACATACTGCATAGCTCGAGCAGTTGGTTTCCAAAAACATTTGTGCGGCAATCATGAGACTGTCTCAAAAAATCACTGTATACCGAAAGGTCAGTTAAAACACTGCCACTGTCATATCCAAATGAACAGTAGTTACCATCAGCTGTTCTTGCATTTAAATCACCAGTCAGCAAAACATAAAAGTCGTCGTGCGAAACTTGTAAATCTAACAAACATTGTTCCAACACTTCCATACCAAACCCATCATGCTGATTATTCCAGTATGTGGAATCATGAGGGGGAATATATGTACATACAAACATTACAGGTTTATTTGTTGAAAACAAATCTTTGTTGATTTCAACAATAATAGCATTTTCGTTTCCAACCTCAATTCGTTTAACAAACGATTTTAAAGTCTTTCTTACCATAACTATTATTCCACCGGAATACCTTCCTTGATGAGATAGTTTCTTTGCTTTTAGTGTAAATACAACAAACTCTTGAAACAAAGATGAATCAAAATCATTCGCTATAAAGGTCTCAGTGAGACAAATGAAATCATGCTGCGAAATGAAATTAATGAAATCCTCATCATCCAGTTTCGGTAATAATCCATTCACATTATAAGTGAGAAATTTAATCTGTGGATTATTAACATTATGAACATGTAAATTCACCACTGATGGACACGATCTCATTTGGGATCCGTCCACATTTTGGGCTCCTGGTAAAGAACTTATTCTTTTGTTTTTACTACTTGCTGTAGTGGCCCGGCCGATGTCCTATTTATCAGTGCCCGAGGCACCACTAGAGCTAGCTTTGGACTTACATTTCATACTTTTATCGCCTTTTGAGCTATCAGCAGCTGTTCTTTTCATAGAGTCCAGAATACTGGTCTGAGTGCCTGACCTGTCTGTTGTACTGCGCATCTGTCTGCTTCTCTTTTTAGGAGGGGCAGTACGTTTTGGCCGCTGCTGCTTCGGTGAACATGAACCACTGTCCTGTTCTTTCTCTGCAGAATCCTGCTGGGATTCTACAGGTGCTGCTTGCGTGTGCCTAGTGGACTCGTCAATGTGTCCATCTGACTCTCTGTCTGTGTCAGCCCTAAGTGCTGTTCTGACTTGTGTCATTGTTTTGTCAGTGTCTTCACGACTAACATCATCAAGGTCACTATCATTTTGCGCATCACTTTGTGAGACACTAACATCGTCTCTTACATCCGTAATACCATTTGGTGCTTCAATTTCAGTATTGTCTTTTTCTACTATCTTCTGTCCCTGAACCTCATCTGTGACAACTGATAAGTCATCATCAGTCACATCGATTTTATTATCGTCTTTCTCGCCATGATTATCGTCCGTGTACGAAACACTACCGTTATTGTCATCACTGTCTCTATCAGTATGATCACGTGCGCACTCCTCTCTGGTTATTTTTCTGCCAACATCTTTAACGTGGGTCATTTGGGTATTGACTCGTGCTCGTCGTGAAACATTTTCATGGGTGACGGCAGTGCCTTCTTGGCGGTAACTGTTGGTATTATTTTGTCGGTGTCTGCCTGTATTATTAGTGAGCCGTCTGTTGTCACGGTCTTTAAGGAACACCACTCTCCTGTGTCCTGTAATGACCGGTTCTCGCTGACATCCCTTCTGTGTCACTTCACTATAAGAAAAGTCTCCAGGAATAACAGGTGTGGCGGTATCCTGGTTGGAACCGTAACGAAACGGGCTCTTCCAACTTCTGTGACTTTCGATGTCTCTGTTATAGGTAGGGTTTGTATGGGAATGTCCTCTCCTCTCTGACACGTCCCTGGGACGTTGATATTGGTGTTCATTGTCAGTAAGGGAGATCCTGGTGTTTTGTCTCTTCTTCCTTCGGTTCGTGTCCATTTCCTGAACGAAATCGTCGTAATGGTTGGTGGGGTGGTCTCTGTTATAATGTCCATAGTTGAGAGAGAGAGACAGAGACAGAGAAAAGAGAGAGATAGAGAGATAGAGAGAGAGAGAGAGAGAGATACAAAGACAGAGACACAGATTGAGACAGAGAGATGGAGAGAAACAGATAATGAAAAAGGCTGAAAATGAGAGAATAACGGTAAGGCGTGGTCACTGTCTTTTGCCAGAAGAAAGAGTAAGACGAGGAAGGGAAGGAAGAGATGGGTAAGCCTAAGGGTCTGAGTAGGAACGGTCTCTTTTACTTTGTCTGGCTCTTCCGGTCAGGTAATTGGCTGTTTTGTTGCTTCATGCAACGAATCCAAGCAGTTTGAGGATGGGAACAGTGTTCCTCTTTAGTCATCTGGTGTGCTGGTGCAGCTTCCCCTATGGTGAATGTAGAAAATATGCTCAGCGGTTTCATGAGGAACGTCTTTTTTTTCCTTTCTGGAAGACGGTGTTGAACATTTCCGGAATGTGTCTTACTTGAAAAGAATGGAAAGCATATAACTATTTGAAAGTAAGTGGGGCTTGCAATATCCCAGGTTTCATCTTACCAATAGGGACTTGAAATAAACACTACATGAAATAGCACTGCTGGCTTAAAAGAAGAAGAGGCTTAGGTGCAATGATAAATATAATCTTTGATATGAGCAGGTAAGACGGCACGAAAGCCAAGCCAGCATTTCATGTGAAAAGTAAGAGGTTAACATTGTTAGAATCAGATTTATTTGTTGTTATGTAAACGAAACAGGCTACGACTAATTCTGCTGTTGATATAGATACATTTGCCCCAATATAAAAAGACTTTTTTATGCTAAAATTTGGAACACAAAATGCTGCTCCAGCGCTCTTGTTTGCTAAAACTGATCCATCGGTTAAAATGTGGAGGTGAGTACGTGCTCATTTTGGAAAGTCAACATCAGACCTGATTTTAATTTCTCTGCTCACAAAATTATCCGTTTCAGAAGTAGTTCTAATTGCAAACTTTGCTGTAGCTAGCTCGCAATAGTCGTTTAGAGGTAGAATTCCAGCTACTTTGGACGTTTTCAGAGTAGAAGCATGGGTCGGTACACCTAGTGCAATTTAAAAACTTTTGCAGTGCAAGCTCTGAATCTTTTTTAGTGAAAAAGTGCATTGAAAAACACTTCTTACACATTGGATGATTTAGACATGACAAGCGCTGTTGACAGATGAATCAGTATATTTGTATCCATTCCCAGGGTATTTTGCTTATCATCTTTAGAAAATTCAATGTTTTTCTCGCTTTTGTTAAAATATCATCAAAATGGACATTCCGGCTTAATTTCGACGTTATGTAAACTCACAGAAATTTTACGACCTATCTGTAATTTATCATTTCACCAAGCAATTTGAGTTACCACCGGGATCAAACAGCATCATGCTAGTTTTTTCCTGCTAGCATATTGTTTCCATGATCATCAAAATCAATTTGATACATCTACTTTACGTAATTTCGCGTTCTCTGAGGAGTTGTCTTTTTTTTAAAGTGATATTCATCCAAATGCATATGTCATCAGCATACTGTACTAAAACAACACAATTTGAAAGAGATTTAGGAAGATCCTGTATAAGGATTACATAAAACAGGTGATATCACTGAACATTGTGGAATCCCCATGCGGAGGTGTCGTGAAGCAGAATAACAAGTTCCCACTATTGCCTGAATTGTTCTACTGGCTAAAAAAAAGGCTTAATGTAATATACATATTACCAGATAAACCAATAGATTTCAGCCTGAACAACAAACGTTTATGCCCAAACTTGATCGCAAGCTTTTTTTTTACATCAAAGAAAGTAGGTAAAAGACTTTTTCTGCACGACAACTGTTGTTTGATCTGTAAGTTTAACCAGGTGCTGAACTGCGGATCTCCCTTTTCTAACCTGCCAGGTTTACTGGAATAACGTTATTTTTATCACAGTAATGTATAAATCTGTTTAAGACCAGTCTTTCCATTTGTTTGTGTGGGACGTCAAAGCAATGGGTCTGTAACTGTTTTTATTGGTTTTCGATTTTCCTGCTTTAAATATTGGTATAACAATAGACTTTTGCCAGATTTGTGGTACAGTTCCGCTAACCCAGCATTTCTGAAAAAAATTTGGGTAGGAAAATAATATAGTTTTCTGGAAGACGTTTAATCCTTTTAGTCGAAAATGCAGCAACACCTTCCGAACTCCTTTTGTTGTGTACAGACAGTATTGAGTGGTGTGTGTGTGTGTGTGTGTGTGTGTGTGTGTGTGTGTGTGTGTGTGTGTGTGTGTGTGTGTGTGTGTGTGTGTGTGTGTGTGTGTGTGTGTGTGTGTGTGTGTGTGTGTGTGTGTGTGTGTTTAGCTCTTCTAAGGTGACTGGAGAATTAAACTAGAGATCATTCTGAGGTATTGGATTGGGATTTGGTAGATTGGGTTATCTTCCATTTCTCTGTAATGTTTGCAGTCAGGAGATAAACCTTCAACTTTACTGTTTTCAGCAAATAGATCCAAAAGTTTCTTCTTTGTCCATGTCTGAAGGAAATTTGTTACATACATATATCAATCATTATCGGGCACTAGGTAAGATGGTTCCATTTTTCATTTTTTTCATTTTCGTCCAGACTTTATAGAAATGTTTGAAATCTGAAATTTCTTTTGTGCAGAATGATGCCCTATAAACTTTCTTTGTCTGTGTGTGTGTGTGTGTGTGTGTGTGTGTGGCGTGGTGGTGGTGGTGGTGGTAGTGGTAGTGGTGGTGGTGGTGTGTGTGTGTGTTTGCGTGTGTGTGTGAGTGTGTGTTGTGCACGCGGTGTGTGTATGTGTTCATGTGTGAGCATTGTAAGTGTGTGTGTGTG
>JAPXFY010000066.1:82500-87500 GCA_030674185.1 Monoplex corrugatus | reverse complement strand
GATAGTAATTCCATTGTTTTTGATTGATGAGCGTTTAGACAATTACCTCCCAGTTACGAACTCATCGTACGTAACACAATGTTATGAAGATTGGGTCGTATTGATCTACAAACCTTAATGTTGTTTATGCATATATTTAAAACAATAGATGTGTTTTTAATAATCAATCTTTCAATGTGATTTACAGACATTTAGTTGGTTACGTTAACAGAGAGAGAGCGAGAGAGAGAGAGAGAGAGACAGAGGGAGGGAGGGAGAGAGAGAGGGAGAGAGAGAGAGAGAGAGTCAGACAGAAAGACAGAGAGAGAGACAAAGACAGAGACAGAGAGAGACAGAGAAAGACAGAGAGAGACACACACAAAGAGAGAGAGACAGAGACAGAAACAGAGAGAGACACACACAAAGAGAGAGAGAGACAGACAGACAGAGAGAGAGAGACAGAGAGAGAGAGACAGAGACAGAGAAAAGAGAGAGATAGAGAGATAGAGAGAGAGAGAGAGAGAGATACAAAGACAGAGACACAGATTGAGACAGAGAGATGGAGAGAAACAGATAATGAAAAAGGCTGAAAATGAGAGAATAACGGTAAGGCGTGGTCACTGTCTTTTGCCAGAAGAAAGAGTAAGACGAGGAAGGGAAGGAAGAGATGGGTAAGCCTAAGAGTCTGAGTAGGAACGGTCTCTTTTACTTTGTCTGGCTCTTCCGGTCAGGTAATTGGCTGTTTTGTTGCTTCATGCAACGAATCCAAGCAGTTTGAGGATGGGAACAGTGTTCCTCTTTAGTCATCTGGTGTGCTGGTGCAGCTTCCCCTATGGTGAATGTAGAAAATATGCTCAGCGGTTTCATGAGGAACGTCTTTTTTTTCCTTTCTGGAAGACGGTGTTGAACATTTCCGGAATGTGTCTTACTTGAAAAGAATGGAAAGCATATAACTATTTGAAAGTAAGTGGGGCTTGCAATATCCCAGGTTTCATCTTACCAATAGGGACTTGAAATAAACACTACATGAAATAGCACTGCTGGCTTAAAAGAAGAAGAGGCTTAGGTGCAATGATAAATATAATCTTTGATATGAGCAGGTAAGACATAGAAACGGCACGAAAGCCAAGCCAGCATTTCATGTGAAAAGTAAGAGGTTAACATTGTTAGAATCAGATTTATTTGTTGTTATGTAAACGAAACAGGCTACGACTAATTCTGCTGTTGATATAGATACATTTGCCCCAATATAAAAAGACTTTTTTATGCTAAAATTTGGAACACAAAATGCTGCTCCAGCGCTCTTGTTTGCTAAAACTGATCCATCGGTTAAAATGTGGAGGTGAGTACGTGCTCATTTTGGAAAGTCAACATCAGACCTGATTTTAATTTCTCTGCTCACAAAATTATCCGTTTCAGAAGTAGTTCTAATTGCAAACTTTGCTGTAGCTAGCTCGCAATAGTCGTTTAGAGGTAGAATTCCAGCTACTTTGGACGTTTTCAGAGTAGAAGCATGGGTCGGTACACCTAGTGCAATTTTAAAACTTTTGCAGTGCAAGCTCTGAATCTTTTTTAGTGAATATTTAGGTGCATTGAAAAACACTTCTTACACATTGGATGATTTAGACATGACAAGCGCTGTTGACAGATGAATCAGTATATTTGTATCCATTCCCAGGGTATTTTGCTTATCATCTTTAGAAAATTCAATGTTTTTCTCGCTTTTGTTAAAATATCATCAAAATGGACATTCCGGCTTAATTTCGACGTTATGTAAACTCACAGAAATTTTACGACCTATCTGTAATTTATCATTTCACCAAGCAATTTGAGTTACCACCGGAATCAAACAGCATCATGCTAGTTTTTTCCTGCTAGCATATTGTTTCCATGATCATCAAAATCAATTTGATACATCTACTTTACGTAATTTCGCGTTCTCTGAGGAGTTGTCTTTTTTTTAAAGTGATATTCATCCAAATGCATATGTCATCAGCATACTGTACTAAAACAACACAATTTGAAAGAGATTTAGGAAGATCCTGTATAAGGATTACATAAAACAGGTGATATCACTGAGACATTGTCGTGAAGCAGAATAACAAGTTCCGCGGAGGTGTCGTGAAGCAGAATAACAAGTTCCCACTATTGCCTGAATTGTTCTACTGGCTAAAAAAAAGGCTTAATGTAATATACATATTACCAGATAAACCAATAGATTTCAGCCTGAACAACAAACGTTTATGCCAAACTTGATCGTAAGCTTTTTTTTACATCAAAGAAAGTAGGTAAAAGACTTTTTCTGCACGACAACTGTTGTTTGATCTGTAAGTTTAACCAGGTGCTGAACTGCGGATCTCCCTTTTCTAACCTGCCAGGTTTACTGGAATAACGTTATTTTTATCACAGTAATGTATAAATCTGTTTAAGACCAGTCTTTCCATTTGTTTGTGTGGGACGTCAAAGCAATGGGTCTGTAACTGTTTTTATTGGTTTTCGATTTTCCTGCTTTAAATATTGGTATGACAATAGACTTTTGCCAGATTTGTGGTACAGTTCCGCTAACCCAGCATTTCTGAAAAAAATTTGGGTAGGAAAATAATATAGTTTTCTGGAAGACGTTTAATCCTTTTAGTCGAAAATGCAGCAACACCTTCCGAACTCCTTTTGTTGTGTACAGACAGTATTGAGTGTGTGTGGTGTGTGTGTGTGTGTGTGTGTGTGTGTGTGTGTGTTGTGTGTGTGTGTGTGTGTGTGTGTGTGTGTGTGTGTGTGTGTGTGTCTTTGTGTGTGTGTGTGTGTGTGTGTGTGTGTGTGTGTGTGTGTGTGTGTGTGTGTGTGTGTGTGTTTAGCTCTTCTAAGGTGACTGGAGAATTAAACTAGAGATCATTCTGAGGTATTGGATTGGGATTTGGTAGATTGGGTTATCTTCCATTTCTCTGTAATGTTTGCAGTCAGGAGATAAACCTTCAACTTTACTGTTTTCAGCAAATAGATCCAAAAGTTTCTTCTTTGTCCATGTCTGAAGGAAATTTGTTACATACATATATCAATCATTATCGGGCACGAGGTAAGATGGTTCCATTTTTCATTTTTTTCATTTTCGTCCAGACTTTATAGAAATGTTTGAAATCTGAAATTTCTTTGGTGCAGAATGATGCCCAATAAACTTTCTTTGTCTGTGTGTGTGTGTGTGTGTGTGTGGCGTGGTGGTGGTGGTGGTGGTGGTGGAAGTGGTGGTGGTGGTGTGTGTGTGTGTTTGCGTGTGTGTGTGAGTGTGTGTTGTGCACGCGGTGTGTGTATGTGTTCATGTGTGAGCATTGTAAGTGTGTGTGGTGTGTGTGTGTGTGTGTGTGTGTGTGTGTGTGTGTGTTGAGTGTGTGTGTGTTTCAAAATAGAGAGAGAATATCTGTGTGTGTATGTGTGTGCGTGCGTGCCCGTCCGTGATGTGTGTGTGTGTATGTGCATGCCTGTGTGTATGTGTGTGTATTTGTGTATGTATGTGCGTGTGTGTGTACGCTTGTGTGTGTGTGTGTGTGTGCGTGTTTTGTGTGTGTGTGTGAGAGTGTGTGTGTGTTTGTGTGTATGTGTGTGTGTGTGTGTGTGTGTGTGTGTGTGTGTGTGTGTGTGTGTGTGTGTGTTGTGTGTGTGTGTGTGGGTGGGTGCGCTCGCGGTGCACCAGCCTATGTCTCCGTGTTGTAGCAGGTGTTTGGGGCGGTTTTACTTCTATATTTTTTACCCATTCTTTTAAAAAAATGGAGAACACGTGGGAGAACAGTTTTCTAATAAAGAGGAAAAGAAATAGAAATAGCAAAGAAAAGAAAAAGCGGAGGAGGACAACAAGAAGAACAGCAGCAGCACCAAAAGCAGTATCAAGAGAAGATAAAGGAGAACAAGATTGAGAAGGAAAGGGAAAAAAAATGAAAGACGAAAAAAGTGATAAATCGTACAAACAGTATCCTATTCTAGATTGTTTTGTTTTAGTTTATTATTACTGTTAGTATTATTATTATTACTGTATTATTATTATTATTATTATTGTTATCATTATTATTATTACTATAGTCATTATTATTATTATTATTATCATTGTTGCTTTCATGACCATAGGATTAACCACATTAAATCCCACTGCCCGTTTCTGAGTATCAACACAACATAACCAAGTTCATTCTGCCGCAGTACTATTCAAAATACGACAGGAGTTTTCCTCATAAAAAACCATGATGAGACCTTTCCATAGAAGACCCACAACATGAATGAAACAGGAAAGCTACTGAAGAATAGTAAACAAAACAACATGTTTAGTTGTTTTTGTTTTTTTTTTTATTTTTTTTTTTAGATGGTTCCTGATAGTAATTCCATTGTTTTTGATTGATGAGCGTTTAGACAATTACTCCCAGTTACGAACTCATCGTACGTAACACAATGTTATGAAGATTGGGTCGTATTGATCTACAAACCTTAATGTTGTTTATGCATATATTTAAAACAATAGATGTGTTTTTAATAATCAATCTTTCAATGTGATTTACAGACATTTAGTTGGTTACGTTAACAGAGAGAGAGCGAGAGAGAGAGAGAGAGAGGAAGAGAGGAGGGAGGGAGAGAGAGAGGGAGAGAGAGAGAGAGAGAGTAGACAGAAAGACAGAGAGAGAGACAAAGACAGAGGACAGAGAGAGACAGAGAAAGACAGAGAGAGACACACACAAAGAGAGAGAGACAGAGACAGAAACAGAGAGAGACACACACAAAGAGAGAGAGAGACAGACAGACAGAGAGAGAGAGACAGAGAGAGAGAGACAGAGACAGAGAAAAGAGAGAGATAGAGAGATAGAGAGAGAGAGAGAGAGAGATACAAAGACAGAGACACAGATTGAGACAGAGAGATGGAGAGAAACAGATAATGAAAAAGGCTGAAAATGAGAGAATAACGGTAAGGCGTGGTCACTGTCTTTTGCCAGAAGAAAGAGTAAGACGAGGAAGGGAAGGAAGAGATGGGTAAGCCTAAGAGTCTGAGT
>JAPXFY010000066.1:75000-77500 GCA_030674185.1 Monoplex corrugatus | reverse complement strand
CTTGTGTGTGTGTGTGTGTGCGTGTTTGTGTGTGTGTGTGAGAGTTGTGTGTTTGTGTGTATGTGTGTGTGTGTGTGTGTGTGTGTGTGTGTGTGTGTGTGTGTGTGTGTGTGTGTGTGTGTGTGGTTGTGTGCGCCGGTGCACCAGCCTATGTCTGCGTGTTGTAGCAGGTGTTTGGGGCGGTTTTACTTCTATATTTTTTACCCATTCTTTAAAAAAATGGAGAACACGTGGGAGAACAGTTTTCTAATAAAGAGGAAAAGAAATAGAAATAGCAAAGAAAAGAAAAAGCGGAGGAGGACAACAAGAAGAACAGCAGCAGCACCAAAAGCAGTATCAAGAGAAGATAAAGGAGAACAAGATTGAGAAGGAAAGGGAAAAAAAATGAAAGACGAAAAAAGTGATAAATCGTACAAACAGTATCCTATTCTAGATTGTTTTGTTTTAGTTTATTATTACTGTTAGTATTATTATTATTACTGTATTATTATTATTATTATTATTATTGTTATCATTATTATTATTACTATAGTCATTATTATTATTATTATTATCATTGTTGCTTTCATGACCATAGGATTAACCACATTAAATCCCACTGCCCGTTTCTGAGTATCAACACAACATAACCAAGTTCATTCTGCCGCAGTACTATTCAAAATACGACAGGAGTTTTCCTCATAAAAAACCATGATGAGACCTTTCCATAGAAGACCCACAACATGAATGAAACAGGAAAGCTACTGAAGAATAGTAAACAAAACAACATGTTTAGTTGTTTTTTGTTTTTTTTTTAGTTTTTTTTTTTTTAGATGGTTCCTGATAGTAATTCCATTGTTTTTGATTGATGAGCGTTTAGACAATTACCTCCCAGTTACGAACTCATCGTACGTAACACAATGTTATGAAGATTGGGTCGTATTGATCTACAAACCTTAATGTTGTTTATGCATATATTTAAAACAATAGATGTGTTTTTAATAATCAATCTTTCAATGTGATTTACAGACATTTAGTTGGTTACGTTAACAGAGAGAGAGCGAGAGAGAGAGAGAGAGGGTGGGAGAGAGAGAGGGAGAGAGAGAGAGAGTCAGACAGAAAGACAGAGAGAAACAGACAGAGAGGGGGAGAGAGAGGGAGAGAGAAAGAGAAGAGAAGAGAGAGACAGAGAGACAGAGAGAGAGACAGAGACAGAGAGAGACAGAGAAAGACAGAGAGAGACACACACAAAGAGAGAGAGACAGAGACAGAGACAGAAACAGAGAGAGACAGAGACAGACAGAGAGAGACACACACAAAGAGAGAGAGAGACAGACAGACAGAGAGAGAGAGACAGAGAGAGAGAGACAGAGACAGAGAAAAGAGAGAGATAGAGAGAGAGAGAGAGAGAGAGATACAAAGACAGAGACACAGATTGAGACAGAGAGATGTAGAGAAACATGTGTGTGTGTGTGTGGTGTGTGTGTTGTGCGTGTGTGTGTGTGTGTGTGTTGTGTGTGTGTGTGTGTGTGTGTTTAGCTCTTCTATTTGACTTGAGAATTAAACTAGAGATCATTCTGTGGTATTGGATTGGGATTTGGTAGATTGGGTATCTTCCATTTCTCTGTAATGTTTGCAGTCAGGAGATAAACCTTCAACTTTACTGTTTTCAGCAAATACATCCAAAAGTTTCTTCTTTGTCCATGTCTGAAGGAAATTTGTTACATACATATATCAATCATTATCGGGCACGAGGTAAGATGGTTCCATTTTTCATTTTTTTCATTTTCGTCCAGACTTTATAGAAATGTTTGAAATCTGAAATTTCTTTGGTGCAGAATGATGCCCAATAAACTTTCTTTGTCTGTGTGTGTGTGTGTGTGTGGCGTGGTGGTGGTGGTGGTGGTGGTGGAAGTGGTTGGTGGTGTGTGTGTGTGTGTTTGCGTGTGTGTGTGAGTGTGTGTTGTGCACGCGGTGTGTTGTATGTGTCATGTGTGAGCATTGTAGTTGTTGTGTGTGTGTGTGTGTGTGTGTGTGTGTGTGTGTGTGTGGTGTGTGTGAGTGTGTGTGTGTTTCAAAATAGAGAGAGAATATGTGTGTGTGTGTGTGCGTGCGTGCCCGTCCGTGTGTGTGTGTGTGTATGTGCATGCCTGTGTGTATGTGTGTGTATTTGTGTATGTATGTGCGTGTGTGTGTGTAGTTGTGTGTGTGTGTGTGTGTGTGTTTGTTGTGTGTGTGTGATGTGTGTGTAGTTTGTGTGTATGTGTGTGTGTGTGTGTGTGTGTGTGTGTTGTGTGTGTGTGTGTTGTGCGCTCGCGGTGCACCAGCTTGTCTGCGTGTTGTAGCAGGTGTTTGGGCGGTTTTACTTCTATATTTTTCACCATCTTTTAACAAATGGAGAACACGTTTTGGGGGAACTATTTTTTAACAATAGAAAAAAATAGAAATAGCAAAGAAAAGGGAAAAAGGAGAGGACAACAAGAAGAAAAGCAGCAGCAAACAAAAGCATATCAAGAAGAAG
>JAPXFY010000066.1:25000-52500 GCA_030674185.1 Monoplex corrugatus | reverse complement strand
ACGAGGAAGGGAAGGAAGAGATGGGTAAGCCTAAGGGTTGAGTAGGAACGGTTTTCTTTTTACTTTGTCTGGCTCTTCGGTTTAGGTAATTGGCTGTTTTGTTGCTTCATGGCAACGAATCCAAGCAGTTTGAGGATGGGAACAGTGTTTCCTCTTTAGTCATTGGTGTGCTGGTGCAGCTTCCCCTATGGTGAATGTAGAAAATATGCTCAGCGGTGTTCATGAGGAACGTCTTTTTTTTCCTTTCTGGAAGACGGTGTTGAACATTTCCGGAATGTGTCTTACTTGAAAAGAATGGAAAGCATATAACTATTTGAAAGTAAGTGGGGCTTGCAGGTTTATCTTACCAATAGGGACTTGAAATAAACACTACATGAAATAGCACTGCTGGCTTAAAAGAAGAAGAGGCTTAGGTGCAATGATAAATATAATCTTTTATATGAGCAGGTAAGACGGCACGAAAGCCAAGCCAAGCATTTCATGTGAAAGTAAGAGGTTAACATTGTTAGAATCAGATTTATTTGTTGTTATGTAAACGAAACAGGCTACGGACAAATTCTGCTGTTGATATAGATACATTTGCCCCAATATAAAAAGACTTTTTTATGCTAAAATTTGGAACACAAAAATGCTGCTCACAGCGTCTTGTTTGCTAAAACTGATCCATCGGTTTAAAATGTGGAGGTGAGTACGTGCTCATTTGGAAAGTCAACATCAGACCTGATTTTAATTTCTCTGCTCACAAAATTATCCGTTTCAGAAGTAGTTCTAATGCAAACTTTGCTGTAGCTAGCTCGCAATAGTCGTTTAGAGGTATGAATTCCAGCTACTTTGGACGTTTTCAGAGTAGAAGCATGGGTCGGTACACTAGTGCAATTTTAAAACTTTTGCAGTGCAGCTCTGAATCTTTTTTAGTGAATATTTAGGTGCATTAAAAAAACACTTCTTACACATTGGATGATTTAGACATGACAAGCGCATGTTGACAGATGAATCAGTATATTTGTATCCATTTCCCAGGGTATTTTGCTTATCATCTTTAGAAAATTCAATGTTTTTCTCGCTTTTTGTTAAAAAATCATCAAAAATGGACATTCCGGTTAATTTCGACGTTATGTAAACTCACAGAAATTTTACGACCTATCTGTAATTTATCATTTCACCAAGCATTTGAGTTTACCACCGGGATCAAACAGCATCATGCTAGTTTTTTCTGCTACATATTGTTTCCATGATCATCAAAATCAATTTGATACATCTACTTTACGTAATTTTCGCGTTCTCTGAGGAGTTGTCTTTTTTTTAAAGTGATATTATCCAAATGCATTATGTCATCAGCATACTGTACTAAAAACAACACAATTTGAAAGAGATTTAGGAAGATCCTGTATAAGGATTACATTAACAGGTGATATCACTGAACATTGTGGAATCCCCATGCGGATGTGTCGTGAAGCAGAATAACATAGTTCCCACTAATTGCCTGAAGTGTATCAATACTATGGCTAAAAAAAATGGCTCTTAAAAATTTTTTTTTTATTAATTTACATAATTACCAGATAAAAATATTTTTTTCAGCTGAACAACAACGTTATGCCAAACTTGATCGAAGCATTTTTTTTTAACATCAAAGAAAGTAGGTAAAAGACTTTTTCTGCACGACAACTGTTGTTTGATTCTGTAAGTTTACCAGGTGCTGAACTGCGGATCTCCCTTTTCTAACCTGCCAGGTTTTACTGGAATAACGTTATTTTTATCACAGTAATGTTTAAGACCAGTCTTTCCATTTGTTTGTGTTGGGACGTCAAAGCAATGGGTCTGTAACTGTTTTTATTGGTTTTCGATTTTCCTTGCTTTAAATATTGGTTATAAACAATAGACTTTTGCCAGATTTTGTGGTACAGTTCCGCTAACCCAGCATTTCTGAAAAAAATTTGGGTAGGAAAATAATTATAGTTTTCTGGAAGCGTTTAATTCCTTTTAGTCGAAAATGGGCAAGCAACAACCTTCCGAACTCCTTTTGTTGTGTAACAGACAGTATGAGTGTGGTGTGTGTGTTGTGTGTGGGTTGTGTGTGTGTGTGTGTGTGTGTGTGTGGTGTGTGTGGTGTGTTTAGCTCTTCTAAGTTGACTGGAGAATTAAACTAGAGATCATTCTGAGGTATTGGATTGGGATTTGGTAGATTGGGTTATCTTCCATTTCTCTGTAATGTTTGCAGTCAGGGAGATAAACCTTCGACTTTACTGTTTTCAGCAAAATAGATCCAAAAGTTTCTTCTTTGTCCATGTCTGAAGGAAATTTGTTACATACATATATCAATCATTATCGGGCACTAGGTAAGTGGTTCCATTTTTTCATTTTTTTCATTTTCCCAGAACTTTATAGAAATGTTTGAAATCTGAAATTCTTTTTGTGCAGAATGATGCCCTATATAAACTTTCTTTGTCTGTGTTGTGTGATGTGTGTGTGTGTGTGGCGTGGGTGGTGGTGGTGGGAAGTGGTGGTGGTTGGTGTGTGTGTGTGTTTTGCGTGTGTGTGTGAGTGTGTGTGTGTGCACGCGGGTGTGTGTATGTGTAGTTCATGTGTGAGCATGTAAGTGTGTGTTTGTGTGTTGTGTGTGTGTGTGTGTGTGTGTGTGCGCGCGCGCGGTGCACCAGCCTATGTCTGCGTGTTGTAGCAGGTGTTTGGGGCGGTTTTACTTCTATATTTTTTAACCATTCTTTATAAAAAATGGAGAACACGTGGGAGAACAGTTTTCTAATAAAGAGGAAAAGAAATAGCAAAGAAAGAAAAAGCGGAGGAGGACAACAAGAAGAACAGCAGCAGCACCAAAAGCAGTATCAAGAAGAAGTAAAGGAGAACAAGATTGAGAAGGAAAGGGAAAAAAAAATGAAAGACGAAAAAAGTGATAAATCGTACAAAAACAGTATCCTATTCTAGATTGTTTTGTTTTGTTTATTATTACTGTTAGTATTATTATTATTACTGTATTATTATTATTATTATTGTTATCATTATTATTAATTAACTATAGTCATTATTATTATTAATATTTATCATTGTTGCTTTCATGACCATAGGATTAATCACATTAAATCCCACTGCCGTTTCTGAGTATCAACAAACCAAGTCCATTCTGCGCAGTACTATTCAAAATACGACAGGAGTTTTCCTCATAAAAAACCATGATTGAGACCTTTCCATAAGAAGACCCACAAATGAATGAAACAGGAAAGCTACTGAAGAATAGTAAACAAAACAACATGTTTAGTTGTTTTTTTTTTTGTTTTGTTTTTTTTTTTTTAGATGGTTCCTGATAGTAATTCCATTGTTTTTGATTGATGAGCGTTTAGACAATTACCTCCCAGTTACGAACTCATGTACGTAACACAAATGTTATGAAGATTGGGTCGTATTGAGTCTACAAACCTTAATGTTGTTTATGCATATATTTAAAACAATAGATGTGTTTTTAATAATCAATCTTTCAATGTGATTTACAGACATTTAGTTGGTTACGTTAACAGAGAGAGAGCGAGAGAGAGAGAGAGAGACAGAGGGAGGGAGGGAAGAGAGAGGGAGAGAGAGAGAGAGAGTCAGACAGAAAGACAGAGAGAGAGGACAAAGACAGAGAGAGCAGAGAAAGACAGAGAGAGACACACACAAAGAGAGAGAGAGACAGAGACAGAGACAGAAACAGAGAGAGACACACACAAAAGAGAGAGAGAGACAGACAGACAGAGCGAGAGAGACAGAGAGACAGAGACAGAGACAGAGAAAAGAGAGAGATAGAGAGATAGAGAGAGAGAGAGAGATACAAAGACAGAGACACAGATTGAGACAGAGAGATGGAGAGAAACAGATTAATTGAAAAAGGCTGAAAATGAGAGAATAACGGTAAGGCGTGGTCACTGTCTTTTGCCAGAAGAAAGAGTAAGGACGGGAAGGGAAGGAAGAGATGGGTAAGCCTAAGAGTCTGAGTAGGAACGGTCTCTTTTACTTTGTCTGGCTCTTCCGGTCAGGTAATTGGCTGTTTTGTTGCTTCATGCAACGAATCCAAGCAGTTTTGAGGATGGGAACAGTGTTCCTCTTTAGTCATCTGGTGTGCTGGTGCAGTTCCCCTATGGTGAAGTAGAAAAATATGCTCAGCGGTTTCATGAGGAACGTCTTTTTTTTCCTTTCTGGAAGACGGTGTTGAACATTTCCGGAATGTGTCTTACTTTGAAAAGAATGGAAAGCATTAACTATTTGAAAGTAAGTGGGGCTTGCAATTATCCCAGGTCACTACATGAAATAGCACTGCTGGCTTAAAAGAAGAAGAGGCTTAGGTGCAATGATAAATATAATCTTTGATATGAGCAGGTAAGACGGCACGAAAGCCAAGCCAGCTTTCATGTGAAAAGTAAGAGGTTAACATTGTTTAGAATCAGAATTTATTTGTTGTTAGTAAACGAAACAGGCTACGACTAATTCTGCTGTTGATATAGATACATTTGCCCCAATATAAAAAGACTTTTTTATGCTTAAAGTTGGAAACAAAATGCTGCTCCAGCGCTCTTGTTTGCTAACTGATCCATCGGTTTAAAATGTGGAGGTGAGTACGTGCCTCATTTTGGAAAGTTCAACATCAGACCTGATTTTAATTTCTTGCTCACAAAATTATCCGTTTCAGAAGTAGTTCTAATTGCAAAAACTTTGCTGTAGCTGCTCGCAATAGTCGTTTAGAGGTAGAATTCCAGCTACTTTGGACGTTTTCAGAGTAGAAGCATGGGTCGGTACACTAGTGCATTTTTAAAACTTTTGCAGTGCAAGCTCTGAATCTTTTTTAGTGAATATTTAGGTGCATTGAAAAAACACTTCTTACCACATTGGATGATTTAGACATGACAAGCGCTGTTGACAGATGAATCAGTATATTTGTATCCATTCCAGGGTTATTTTGCTTATCATCTTTAGAAAATTCAATGTTTTTCTCGCTTTTGTTAAAATATCATCAAAATGGACATTCCGGCTTAATTTCGACGTTATGTAAACTCACAGAAATTTTACGACCTATCTGTAATTTATCATTTCACCAAGCAATTTTAGTTACCACCGGGATCAAACAGCATCATGCTAGTTTTTTCCTGCTAGCTTATTGTTTCCATGATCATCAAAATCAATTTGATACATCTACTTTACGATAATTTCGCGTTCTCTGAGGAGTTGTCTTTTTTTTTTAAAATGGATATTCATCCAAATGCATATGTCATCAGCATACTGTACTAAAACAACACAATTTGAAAGAGATTTAGGAAGATCCTGTATAAGGATTACATAAAACAGGTGATATCACTGAACATTGTGGAATCCCAGCGGAGGTGTCGTGAGCAGAATAACAAGTTCCCACTATTGCCTGAATTGTTCTACTGGCTAAAAAAAAAAGGCTTAATGTAATATACATATTACCAGATAAACCAATAGATTTCAGGCCTGAACAACAAACGTTTATGCCAAACTTGATCGTAAGCTTTTTTTTACATCAAAGAAAGTAGGTAAAAGACTTTTTCTGCACGACAACTGTTGTTTGATCTGTAAGTTTAACCAGGTGCTGAACTGCGGATCTCCCTTTTCTAAACCTGCCAGGTTTACTGGAATAACGTTTTTTATCACAGTATGATAAATCTGTTTAAGAACCAGTCTTTCCATTTGTTTGTGTGGGACGTCAAAGCAATGGGTCTGTAACTGTTTTTATTTGGTTTTCGATTTTCCTGCTTTAAATATTGGTATAACAATAGTACTTTTGCCAGAATTTGTTGGTACAGTTCCGCTAACCCAGCATTTCTGAAAAAAATTTGGGTAGGAAAATAATATAGTTTTCTGGAAGACGTTTAATCCTTTTTAATCGAAAATGCAGCAACACCTTCCGAACCCCTTTTGTTGTGTACAGACAGTATTGAGTGTGTGTGTGTGTGTGTGTGTGTGTGTGTGTGTGTGTGTGGTGTGTGTGTGTGTGGTGTGTGTGTGTGTGTGTGTGTTGTTGTGTGTGTGTTGGTGTGTGTGTGTGTGTGTGTGTGTGTGTGGTGTGTGTGTGTGTGTGTTTAGCTCTTCTAAGGTGACTGGAGAATTAAACTAGAGATCATTTGAGGTATTGGATTGGGATTTGGTAGATTGGGTTATCTTCCATTTCTCTGGTAATGTTTGCAGTCAGGAGATAAACCTTCAACTTTACTGTTTTCAGCAAATAGATCTAAAAGTTTCTTCTTTGTCCATGTCTGAAGGAAATTTTTGTTACATACATATATCAATCATTATCGGGCACTGAGGTAAGTGGTTCCATTTTTCATTTTTTTCATTTTCGTCCAGACTTTATAGAAATGTTTGAAATCTGAAATTTCTTTTGTGCAGAATGATGCCCTATAAACTTTCTTTGTCTGTGTGTGTGTGTTGGTGTGTGTGGCGTGGTGGTGGTGGTGGTGGTGGTGGAAGTGGGTGGTGGTGGTGTGGTGTGTGTGTTTGCGTGTGTGTGTGAGTGTGTGTTGTGCACGCGGTGTGTGTATGTGTTCATGTGTGAGCATGTAAGTGTGTGTGTTGTGTGTGTGTGTGTGTGTGTGTGTGTTGTGTGTGTGTGTTGTGTGTGTGAGTGTGTGTGTGTTTCAAAATAGAGAGAGAATTTCTGTGTGTGTATGTGTGTGCGTGCGTGCCCGTCCGTGATGTGTGGTGTGTGTATGTGCATGGCCTGTGTGTATGTGTGTGTATTTGTGTATGTATGTGCGTGTGTGTGTACGCTTGTGGTGTGTGTGTGTGTGTGTGCGTGTTTGTGTGTGTGTGTGGAGTGTGTGTGTGTTTGTGTGTATGTGTGTGTGTGTGTGTGTGTGTGTGTGTGTGTGTGTTGTGTGGTGTGTGCGCGCGCGGGTGCACCAGCCTATGTCTGCGTGTTGTAGCAGGTGTTTGGGGGTTTTACTTCTATATTTTTTACCCATTCTTTAAAAAAATGGAGAACACGTGGGAGAACAGTTTTCTAATAAAGGGAAAAGAAATAGAAATAGCAAAGAAAATAAAAAGCGGAGGAGGGGACAACAAGAAGAACAGCAGCAGCACCAAAAGCAGTATCAAGAGAAGATAAAGGAGAACAAGATTGAGAAGGAAAGGGGAAAAAAAAATGAAAGACGAAAAAAGTGATAAATCGTACAAACAGAATACTATTCTAGATTGTTTTGTTTTAGTTTATTATTACTGTTTAGTATTATTATTATTACTGTATTATTTATTATTATTATTGTTATCAATTATTATTATTACTATAGTCATTATTATATATTATATTATCATTGTGCTTTCATGACCATAGGATTAACACATTAAACCCACTGCCCGTTCTGAGTATCAAACACAACCAAGTTCATTCTGCCGCAGTACTATTCAAAATACGACAGGAGTTTTCCTCATAAAAAAACCATGATGAGGACCTTTCCATGAAGACCCACAACATGAATGAAACAGGAAAGCTACTGAAGAATAGTAAAACAAAACAACATGTTTATTTTTTTTATTTTTTTTTATTTATTTTTTTTTTTAGATGGTTTCCTGATAGTAATTCCATTGTTTTGATTGATGAGCGTTTAGACAATTACCTCCCAGTTACGAATCATCGAACGTAACACAATGTTATGAAGATTGGGTCGTATTGATCTACAAACCTTAATGTTGTTTATGCATATATTTAAAACAATAGATGTGTTTTTAATAATCAATCTTTCAATGTGATTTACAGACATTTAGTTGGTTACGTTAACAGAGAGAGAGCGAGTGGAGAGAGAGAGAGAGGGAGGGGGAGAGATGGAGAGGGAAGGGAGAGAGAGAGAGTCAGACGAAAGACAGAGAGAAACAGACAGAAGGGGGAGAGAGAGGAGAGAGTGAGAGAAGAGAAGAGAAGAGAGAGACAGAGAGACAGAGAGGAGAGACAGAGACAGAGAGAGACAGAGGAAAGACGGAGAGACACACACAAAGAGAGAGAGACAGAGACAGAGACAGAAACGAGAGAGAGAGACAACAAAACACAAAAAGAGAGAGAGAGACAGACAGCAGAGAGAGAGAGACAGAGAGGAGAGAGACAGAGACAGTGTGGTGTGTGTATGTGGGTCCCCTGAAAGTGTGGGCGTGATGGGGTGTGTTGAAAAAGCTTTCCCTGTTGTATGTGTGTGTATTTGGTATGTTTTTTTGGTTGTGTGTACGCTTTGTTGGTGTGTGGTGGTGTTGTATGTGTGGGTTTTGTTTTTTTTGGTGTGTGTGGGGGGTGTGTGTGTTTTGTGTGTACGTGTGGGTATGTGTATTTTTTGTTTTTTTTGTTGCGCGCGGTAAAACCAACCCCTATGTCTGGGGGGTTAAAAGCAGGTGTTTGGGGCGGTTTTATTCAAAAATTTTTTACCCATTTTTAAAAAAAAAAGGAGAACACGGGGGGAGAACTTTTTTCAATTTTAAAGGGGGAAAAGGAAATGAAATCCCCAAAGAAAAAAAAACGGAGGAGGACAAAAGAAGAAAACAGCAGCACCAAAAGCAGTAAAGAGAAAAAAAGGAGAAAAAGATTGGAAGGAAAGGAAAAAAAAAAGGGGGAAAAAAAAAAAGTGATAAATTTTTAAAACCCCAGTATCCATTTTTAGATTTTTTTGGGGTTTTTTTTTATTATTACGTTAGTTTTTTTAAAATTAAAATTACTTTTAAAATTATTATTTTTTTAAAATTTTTTATTTTTTTAACTATAGTCTTTTTTAATTATTTTAAAATTTTAAAATTAAATGTTGCTTTCATGACCATAGGATTTAATCACATTAAACCCAAAACTCCCCTTTTTTCTGAGTATCAACAAACAAACCCAAAAGTTCATTCCCCCGGCAAAAACTATTCAAAATACGACAGGAGTTTTTCCCTCATAAAAAACCATGAGGGGGACCTTTCCAGGGGAAGCCCCAAAAAATTAAAAAAAACGGAAAAAGCTTGAAGAATAAAACCCCAAAACAACCTGTTTAGTTTTTTTTTTTTTTTTTTTTTTTTTTTTTTTTTTTTTTAGAGGTTTTTCCTAAAAGAAATTTCCCTTTTGTTTTTGTTTAAAATGAGCGTTTAGACAATTACCCCCAGTTACGAAAAAACGTACTTAACAAATGTTATGAAGTTTGGGGGTCTATTGATCAAAAAACCCTTAAATTTTTTGTTTATGCATATATTTAAAAAATAGATTTTTTTTTTAAATAAAAAATTTTTTTACACCCCATTTAGTTGGTTATTTTAACAAGAGAGAGCGAGGAGGAGGAGAGAGAGAGAGGGAGGGAGGGAAAGAGAGGGGAAAAGGGGAGAGGGAGAAAGTCAGACAGAAAGACAGAGAGAAACAGACAAGAGGGGGAGAGAGGGAAAAGAGGAGAGGAAAGAAGAGAAAGAAAAAAAGAGAGAGACAGAGAACGGAAAAAGAGACAGAGAAAGGAGGACAGAGAAAGACTGAGAGGGACAAAAAAAAGAGAGAGAGAGACAAGACAAAAACAGAGAGAGACCACACAAAGGAGAAGAGGGAGGGGACAGACAGAGAGAGACGAGAAAGAGAGACGAGACAAAAAAAAAGAGAGAGATAGAGGAGAGAGAGAGAGAGGAGATAAAAAAAAGACGGGGGACACAGTTTAAAAGACAAAAAAGTTGGAGAGAAAAGAGATAATGAAAAAGGGGGGGGAAAATAGGAAAAAGGGGAAGGGGCGTTGTCACCCCCTTTTGCCAAAAAAAAAGAGAAGGGGAAAAAGGAAAGGGGGAAGGAAAGGGGTTTTAACCCCTGAGGGGGAAAGGGTTCTTTTACTTTGTCGGGCTTTCCCCCGGTGGGGTAATTGGGGGGGGTTTGTTGCTTCATGAAAAAAAATCCAAGCTTTTTGGGGGAGGGAAAAACGTGTTCCTCTTTATCATCTGGTGTGCTGGTAAAAGCCCCCCTATGGTTTTGAAAAAAATTTTCTCAGCGGTTTAAAGGGAACGTTTTTTTTTCCCCTTTTGGAAGACGGTGTTGAAAATTTCCCCGGGAAATTTTTCTTACTTGAAAAATGGAAAGCATAAAACTTTTTGGGAAAAAAAATAGCGAAAAGGGAAAAAGGATTTTTCATAGAAATAAAAGTGGGGCTTAAAAAAACTTACCAAAAGGGATTTTTAAAAAAACACTACATGAAAAAGCACTGCTGGCTTAAAAGAAAAAGGCTTAGGTGAATTTAAAAAATAAATCTTTGATATGAGCGGGGGAAAAACATAGAAACGGCAGGGGAAAACCAAGCCGCATTTCATGTAAAAGTAAGAGGTTAACATTGTTAGAATCAGTTTTTTTGTTGTTATGAAAAAGAAACAGGCTAAGACTAATTCTGCTGTTGAATAGATACATTTGCCCCAATAAAAAAAACCCTTTTTTTTGCAAAATTTTTTGGAAAAAAAAAAAATGCTGCCCCAGGCTTTGGGGTTTTAAAACTGATCCATGGTTTAAAAAAATGGAGGTGAGTACTTTCTCATTTTGGAAAGCCCCAAAATCAACCTGATTTTTAATTTTTGCCCCAAAAAAATTAAAACCTTTTTGAATTTTTTCTAATTGCAAATTTTTGGGGTGTAGCTAGCTCGCAATAGCCCCCTTTTGGGGTTAAAATTTTCCCGCTACTTTGGACTTTTTGGTAGAACATGGGTCGGTACACCTGGCCCCAAATTTTTAAAAATTTTGCAGTGCAAGCTCTGAATTTTTTTAGGGGAATTTTTAAGGGCTTTAAAAAAAAATTTTTTTTAAAATTGGTTATTTAGACATGACAAGCGCTGTTGACAAAATAAAAACATAAAATTTGGGACCCCTTCCCGGGGGAAAATTTTCTTTTCATTTTTAAAAAATTCAATGTTTTTTCGCTTTTGTTAAAAATTAAAACAAAAGGGGCTTTTCCCGGTTAATTTGGGGCGTTAAAAACTCACAAAAAATTTTCCCCCCCTTAAAATTTAATTTTAAAATTTTCCCAAAAAAACAATTTGAGTTACCCCGGGGGTCAAACGCCTTTGGGTATTTTTTCCCCCTGGGGATATTGTTTCCATGATCATCAAAATCAATTTGATACATCAATTTAAAAGAATTTTCGCGTTCTCTGAGGATTTGCCTTTTTTTTTAAAATGATTTTTCATAAAAAGAAAAATTCACCCCCCAAAAACTGTACTAAAACAACACAATTTAAAAAAAGATTTGGAAAAATCCTGTAAAGGTTTTTAAAAAAACAGGTGAACACGAACTTTTTTGGAATCCCCAAGGGGGGTGCCAACCCCAAAAAAAAAAAGTTCCCACAAAGGGCCCAAATTTTTTTTACGGGGGAAAAAAAAAGGCTTAATGAAAAATACATATTCCCCCGAAAAAACCAATAAAATTTAGGCCCGAACAAAAACCTTTATCCAAAAAATTGATCGAAGTTTTTTTTTTACATCAAAGAAATTAGGTAAAAGTTTTTTTTTCTGCACGAACCTGTTGTTTTTAAAAAATTTTAACCAGGTGTGAACGCGGTTTTTCCCTTTTCTAACCCCCCAATTTTCGGGAAAAAAATTTTTTTTTTAAAACACAGTAATGTTTAAAACTGTTTAAACCACCCCTTTTCCCCCATTTTTTGGTGGGCGTCAAACCCGGGGTTTTCTTTAACTGTTTTTATTGGTTTTCGTTTTTCCCCCCCTTTAAAAATTGGGGTAAAAAAACAATAGACTTTTTCCCGATTTGTGGTACAGTTCCGCTAACCAGCATTTTCAAAAAAAAAATTTTGGGAAAAGGAAAATAATAATTTTTTTCCCCGGGAAAGACGTTTAATCCTTTTTTAAGGGGGAAAATAAAACAACACCTTCCCGAACCCTTTGTTGGGGGTAGGGGACGTATTGAGAAATTTTGTGTGTGGGTGTGTGTGTGTGTGTGTTTTGGGTGTTTTTTGTGTGTGTGTGTTGTGTGTTGTGTGGTTGTGTGTGTGTGTGGGGGGTGTGGGGGGTGTTTGTTTGCCTTCTTTTTAAAAGGGAAGAAATTAAATAGAGCCCCTTCTGAGGTATTGGATTGGATTTGGTTTTATTTTTTGGGTTTAAAATTCTTCCATTTCTCTGAAAAGTTTCAGTCAGGAGATAAACCTTCAACTTTACTGTTTTCAGCAAATAGATCCAAAATTTTTTCCCCCTTTTCCATGTTAAGGAAAAAATTTTTCCCTACATTATCAATCTTTTCCGGGGGACTAGGAATTTTGGTTTCCTTTTTTTTTTTTTTTTCATTTTCGTCCAGACTTTATAGAAATTTTTTAAATTTTAAATTTTTTTTTTGGGGCAAAATTTATGCCCAAAAACTTTCTTTTCTTTGTGTGTGTGTGTGGGTTTTTGGGGGGGGTGGTGGGGGGTTTTGGGGGGTGGTGGTATGGTGGTGGTGTGGGTGGTTTGGGTGTGTGTGTGAGTGTGTTTTTGGGGCACGGGTTTTTGGGGTAGGTTTTATTTGGGGAGCATTGAAAGTTGTGTGTGTGTGTGTGTTGTGTGTGTGTTGGGGGTTGGGTGTGTGTGTGTTTTGTGTGTGGGGTTTGGGGTGTGTGTGTGTGATGTTTGTGTGTTTCAAAATAGAGAGAGAAAAATTTTGTTTTTTTATGTGTGTGGTGCGGCCCGTCCGGGGATGTGTGTGTGTGTATGTGCATCCCCCGTGTGAAAAATTTGGAAAATTTTTCCCTTTTCTTTGGTTTTATTTAACGTCTTTTCACCACACACACACACACACCCACAACACACCACACACACACAAACACACACACACACACCCCCACACACCCCACCACAAAACACACAACACAAAACCCACACTTTTCTCCCCATCTCTCTGTCTCAATCTGTGTTTTCTGTCTCGGGGCTCTCTCTTTTGTTTTGTGTCCCCCTCTGTCTTTCCTGTCCCTCTGTCTCTGTCTTTGTCTCCTCCCCTGTCTTTTTTCCCCTTTCCGTTTTTCTTTTTTTTTCACCTTTTTTTTATTTTCTTTTTTCTCCATTTTCTCTGCCCCCAATCTGTGTTCTGTTTTGAAAACTCCCCTCTCCCCTATCTCTCAAAACTCTTTTCCCTTTTTTCTGCCCCCTGTCTCTGTCTCTTTTGTCTCTCCTCTCTGTCTGTCTGTCTGTCTCTTCTCTTTGGTTTGTATGTGCGTGGGGTGTAAAACGTTGTGTGGGGGTTTTGGGGGGTGTGCGTGTTTGTGTGTGTGTGTGAGGTGGGGTGTGTGTTTGTGTGTAGGGGGTTTTTAAAATGTTTGTATGTTGTGTGTTTGGGGGGGTGCGCGGTGCACCGGGGCCCATGTTGCGTGTTTTAAACCCGGGGGTTTGGGGGGGTTTTTTCTTCTATTTTTTTACCCTTTTTAAAAAAAAAAAGGAGAACACGTGGGGGGAACAGTTTTCTAAAAAGAGGAAAAAATTAAAAAAAGCAAAGAAAAAAAAAAGCGGAGGAGGACAACAAAAAAAACCCCCAAGCCCAAACCAAAACCCCGTATCAAGAGAAGATAAAGGAAACAAGATTGAGAAGGAAAGGGGGAAAAAAATAAAGAAAAAAAGTAAAAAAATGTACAAACAGTCCCCTTTTAAAAGTTTTTTTTTTTAGTTTATTATTACGTTAGTTTTTTAAAAATTTACTAAAATTATTATTATTTTTATTATTGTTAAAAATTATTATTAATTACTATAGTCATTTTAAAATTTTTAATTATTATTACTTGGGGTTGCTTTCATGCCAGGGGATTAATCACTTAAAAATTCCCCTGCCCGTTTGGGGTTTTATAACCCCAAAAAAACCCAAATTTTTTTTTCTGCCGCAGTAACTTTTAAAAAAATTCAAAAATGGAGTTTTTCCCAAAAAACCCCCATGATAAAAACCTTTCCATAAAAAGACCCACAACAAAAATGAAAGGGGAAAGTACTAAAAAAAAGGGGAAAAAAAAAAAAAACTTTTTTTAGTTTTTTTTTTTTTTTTTTTTTTTTTTTTTAGAGGTTTTTCCTTTTTAAAATTCCATTTTTTTTTGGTTGATGATTTTTGGGGACAATTCCCCCCCATTACGAATTTTTTTTTTCGTAACACAATGTTATAAATTTGGGGGGTCTTTTTGATCAAAAAAACCCCTTAAAAATGTTTTTTTTCCCCATTTTTAAAACAATAGATGTTTTTTTAAAAACCCCAATCTTTCAATGTGATTTACAGACATTTTTTTGGTTACAAAAACAGAGAGAGCCCCGAGAGAGAGGAGAGAGGGGGAAGGGGGAGGGGGGGAGAGAGAGAGAAGTCAGACAGAAAGACAGAGAGAAACAGACAGGGGGGGGGAGAGAGAGGGAGAAAGAAAGGGGAAATGAGACAGAGAGACAGAGAGGGACAGAGAAAAAAGAGAGACAAAAAAAGACAGAGAAAAAACACACAAAAGGGGGAGAGAGACGAGACAGAGACAAAAACCCAGAGAGAGACAAAAAACAGACAGAGAGGGACCACACCAAAGAGAGAGAGAGACAGACAAGGGGGACAGAGAGAGAGAGACGAGACAGAGAAAAGGAGAGATAGAGAGGGGGGGGGAGAGAGATTTTACAAAGACAGAGACAAAAAATTAAAAACAGAGAGGGGGAGAAAACTTTTGTGTGTGGGGGGTGTGTGTAAAAGTGTGTGTGGGGGTGTGGGTGTGTGGTGGTGTGTGTTGTGTTTTTTGTGTGTTTTTGTGGGTGTGTTTGTGTGTGTGTGTGTGTGTGTGTTTAGTTTTTTAAAAGGTGACGGGAGAATTAAATAAAAACTTCAAAAGGAAAGGGGGGGTTTTTTGGTAGATTGGTTTTTCCCCTTCCCAAAATTTCTTTTTAAAATGTTTGCAGGGGGAGATAAACCTTCAATTTTTTTTTTAAAAAAAATAGACCAAAAAGGGGTTTCTTCTTTGTCCAGGTCTGAAGGAAATTTGTTACATACATATATCAATCTTTTTTGGGCACTAGGTAAGAGGTTTTTTCCATTTTTTTTTTTTCATTTTCGTCCGGGGACTTTAAAAAAATTTTTTAAAAACTAAATTTTTTCTTTTGTGCAGAAAAAACCCAAAAAATTTTCTTTGTCGTGGTGTGTGTGTGTTTGGGGTTTTTGGGGGGGGGGGTTGGGGGTGGGGGGTATTGGTGGTGGTGGTGTGTGTGTGTGTGTGTTTTTTGGGGGGGGTGTGGTGGGGGTTTGGTTTTTTGGGGCGGGGCGGTTTTTGTATGTGTGAGTGTGTGAGCTTGGGGTAATTGTGTGTTTTTTTTGTGGGGGGGGGTGTTTTGGGGGTGTGTGTGGGTGTTTGTGTGTGAGTGTGTGTGTGTGTGGTGTTTGTGTGTGTGGTTGAGTGTGTGGGGTTTTAAAAAAAATAGAGAGAGAAATGGGGTGTTGTATGTGTGTGCGTGCGTGCCCGCCGTGATGTGTGTGTGTGTTTTGGCATGCCTGTTTAGGGGGGTGTATTTTTGTTGTATGTGCGTGGGTTTTTTAACGCTTGTGTGTTTTTTTGGGGTTTTTGTCGTTTTTGGGGTGTGTGTGTGTGAGAGTGTGTGTGTGTTTTTTTTAAAAGTGTGTGTATGTGTATGTATGTTTTTTGTGTGTGTGTGTGCGCGCGGTGCACCAGCCTTTTTTGCTGTTGCCCCTTTTTGGGGGCCGGTTTTACTTCTATATTTTTTCCCAAAATTTTTAAAAAAAAAATGGGACAGGGGGGAAATATTTTTTCAAAAAAAAGGGGGAAAAAAAATTAGAAATAGCAAAGAAAAGAAAAAGCGGAGGGGGAAAAACAAGAAAAAAAAGCCCCCACCAAAACAGAATCAAGAGAAAAAAAGGAGAAAAGGGAAAATTGGAAGGGAAAGGGAAAAAAAAAAAAGAAAAAAAAAGTGATAAATCGAAAAAAACATTTTTCCTTTCCCCTAGTTTTTTTTTTTTTATTTTTTTAATTACTGTTAAAAATTATTATTTTAAAACTGTTTTTTTTATTATTATTATTTGTTATCATTATTATTATTACTTAGTCATTAAAATTTTTATTTTTATTATTTTCATTGTTGTTTCATGACCATGGGTTTTAAAAAAATTTAAAAAACCCCCACCCCCCTTTTCCTAGTATCAACACAAAAAAACCAAGTTTTGGGGCCGCAGTACTAATTCAAAACGAGGGGAAGTTTTCCTCATAAAAAAACCCCATGATGAGACCTTTCCATAAAGGGGACCAAACATAAATGAAACAGGAAAGTACAAAAGAATAGTAAACAAAAAAACATGTTTTTTTTCCTTTTTTTTTTTTTCTTTTTTTTTTTTTAGAGGTTTCCCCCTGATAGTAATTCCAATTGTTTTTGATTGAAAAAGGTTTTAAAAGAAAATTTCCCCTCCCTTAAAACGAACTCATCGTACGAAAAAACAATGTTAAAAGATTGGGTCGTATTGATCTAAAACCCTTTTTAAATTTTTTTATGCATAAAATTTAAAACAATAGAGGGGGTTTTTAAAATTAATCAACTTCAAGGGTTTTTTTAACAGACATTTTTTTTGGTTACTTAAAAACAGAGAAAAAAGCGAGAGAGAGAGAAGAGAGGGAGGGAGAGAGAGAGAGGTCAGACAGAAAGACAGGAGAAACAGACAGAGAGGGGGGAAAAAAGGGAGAGAGAAAGAAAAAAAAAGAAAAAAGACAGAGAGACAGAGAGGGGGGACAGAGACAGAGAAAAAACGGGGGAAAAGAGGGGAGAGAGACACACACAAAGAGAAAGGGACAGAAAAAAGAGACAGAAACAGAGAGAACAGAGACAGAAAAAAGAGAGACACACCAAAAGGGAGAAGAGAGAGAGACAGACGAGAGAGACAGAGAGAGAGAGAAGAGACAAAAAAAAAGGGGGGAGATAGAGAGAGGGGGGAGAGAGATACAAAACAGAGACAGGGGATTGGAAAAAAGAGTGGGACAGAAACTTTTGTGTGGGTGTGTTTTTTGTGTGTGTGTGTGGGGGGTTTTGTTTGTGTGTGTGTGTGGGGGTGTGGTGTGTGTTTAGCCTTCTAAGGGGGACGGGAAAATTTTTAAAAACTAAAAAATTTTTCTGAGGTATTGGTTTGGGGTTTTTGGAATTGGGTTTCCCCTTCCATTTCTCTAAAAATTTTGCATCAGGAGAAACCTTTTTCAACTTTATTTTTTTTCAGCAAAGGGGCCCCCAAAAATTTTCTTCTTTGCCAAAACCCCGAAGGAATTTTTTCATATTCAATCTTTTTGGGGGCACGAGGTAAGATGGTTTCCATTTTTCATTTGTTTCATTTTCCCCCCAGATTCCCCATAAAAAGTTTAAATTTTCTGAAATTTCTTTTGTGAAAAAAGGGGCCCAAAAAATTTTTTTTTGGGGTCTGTGTGTGTGGTTTGTGTGGCGTGGGGGGGTGGTGGTGGTGGGGGGTAAAGGGTTTTTTTGGGTTTGGGGTGTGGGGTGTTTTTGCGTGTGTGTGTGAGTGTTTTTGTGCACGCGGTTTTTGTATGTTTCATGTTTGAGCATTGTAATTGTGTTGGGGGTGAGGTTTTTGGGGGGTGGTGTGTGTGTGTGTGTGGGGGTGTGGGTTTTGTGTTTGTGTGCGGGGTTTTGAGAGTGTGTGTGTTTTTCAAAATAGAGAGAGAAAACTGGGGGGTGTATGTTTTTGCGTGCGTCCCCCCCGGAAAGGGTTTTGTGGTGTTTTTGTGCAGGGGGTTTTGTGTTTTGTTGTGTATTTGTGTATGTATTTTCGTGTGTGTGTACCTTGTGTGGTGTGTGGGGGTGGGGTGTGTGTGTGTGTGTGTGCTGGTATGTTTTGTGTGTGCGTGTTTGTTTGGGTGAAAAGGTTTTTGGGGGTTGGGGTTTTTGGGGGTTTTGTGTTGAAAAAGGGGTATGTGGTGGGGTGTGGGGGGTGGGGGGTGTGGGAAAAGGGGCCCCCCGGGGGCACCAGCCTATTTCTGGTTTTTGGGGAGCGGGGTTTTGGGCGGTTTTACTTCTAAAATTTTTTACCCTTTTTTAAAAAAAGGGGGGAAACCCCCGGGGGGAAAAACAGTTTTTCAAAAAAAGGGAAAAAAAAAAAGAAATAGCAAAAAAAAGGGGAAAAAACGGGGGGAAAAACAAGAAGAACACCCCCCAGCACCAAAACCCCCTCAGAGAAAAAAGGGAACAAGATTGAAAGGAAAAGGGGAAAAAAAAAAAAAAGGGAAAAAAGTGTTTTAAATCGTACAAACAGAACCCCTATTCTAGATTAAGGTTTTTCTTTTGTTTTGTTTTAGTTTATTTTTAAATTTTTTAGTATTTTTAAATTTTAAAAGTATTATTTTAAAAATTATTTTAAAACTTAAAAATTATTCTATAGTCATTAATTATTAATATTATCATTTTTTGGTTTTTTGACCAAAAGGGGAAAAAAAAAATTTTAAAACCCACTGCCCCTTTCTGAGTATAAAAACAACATAACCAAGTTCATTCTGCCCCATTTTTAAAAAAAAATACGCCCCGGGGGTTTTTTCCCCATAAAAAACCTGAAAACCTTTCCCCTTTTGAAGACCCCCAACATAAAAGAAACAGGAAACCCCATAAAAAAAAAAAAAAACAAAAAAACATTTTTTATTTTTTTTTTTTTTTTTATTTTTTTTTTTTTTAAAAATGGTTCCTGATAGAAAAATTTCCCTTTTTTTTGATTGAAAGGAAAAAAATTTTTCCTCCCCGTTACAAAAAAAAAAACCCTCGTACGTAACCCCAAATTTTGGGAAATTTTGGGGCAAAAGATCAAAAAACCAAAAAGTTTTTTACCCCCTAAAAAAAACAATAGTTTTGGGGTTTAATAATAATTTTTTTCAATGGGGATTTCCCGACTTTGTTGGCTTAAAGTAACAGAGAGGGGAGCGAAAAGACAGAGAGGAGAGGAGAGGGAGGGAGGAAGAGAGGGGGGAAGTCAGACAAAAAGACAGAGAGAGAACAAAGACAGGAAAAGGGGCAGAACAGAGAGGGGCAGAAAAATACAGAGAGAGACACACCCCAAAGGAGAGAAAAAAGAGACAGAGAAAAAAAACAGAGAGAGAACCCACAAAGAGAGAGAGTCAACAGAAAGAGAAGAGAGACAGAGAGAGAAGACAGAGACAGAGAAAAGAAGAGATAAATTTTAGAGAGAGAAAAAAGAGATACAAAGACAGAGACAAATTTTTGGGGAAGGGGAAGGGGGGAGAGAAACAGATAAAAAAAAAGGGGGGGAAAATGAGAAAAAAAGGGGTAAGGCGTGGTCACTTTTTTTTTGCCAGAAAAAGAAAAAAGGGGGGGGAAAAAGGGGGGAAAGATGGGTAAGCCTAAAGGGTCTGAGGGGGAAACGGTTTTTTTTTTTTTGTCTGGTTTTTTCCGGTAGGTAATTGGCTGTTTTTTTTGCTTCATGCAGGGCCCCCCAAGCTTTTTTGGGAAAAGGGAACGGTTTTTCCTCTTTAGTCATCTGGGGGCTTTGCAGTTCCCCCCTATTAATTTAGAAAATTTGCCTCGGGGGTTTCATGGGAAAAGTTTTTTTTTCCCTTTTTTCTGGAAAAAGGGTTTTTAAAAAAAATTTTTCCGGGGGGGAAAGTCCCCTTACTTGAAAAAAAGGGGAAACATAAACCCCAATTTGAAAGAAAGGGGGGGGCCTTTGCAATCCCCCGGGGTTTCATTTTCCCCAATTTTGGGGTTTTTGGAAAAACACTACATGAAATAGCACTGCTGGAAAAAAGGGGAAGAAGAGGTTTAAGGTGCAAAAAAATAAATTTTCTTTGATATGAGCAGGAAAAAACAAAGAAAGGGAAAACGAAACCAAAAGCCAGCATTTCAGTGAAAAGTAAGAGGTTAACATTTTTAGAATAAAAATTTATTTGTTGTTTTAAAAAACGAAACAGGCTGGGAAAATTCTGCGTTGAAATAGAACTTTTCCCCCCAAAAAAAAAAGATTTTTTAAAATGCAAAAATTTGGAACACAAAATGGGGGTCCAGCGCCTTGTTTGCTAAAACGATCCAAAAGGTTAAAAAATGTGGAGGTGAGTAGGGCCCCCTTTTGGGGAAAGTAAAAAACGCCTGTTTTAAAAATTTCTCTCCCAAAAAAATTTACCTTTTGGGGAAATTAGTTAAAAAGAAAACTTTGGGTACTACCCCCAAAATAGTCGTTTAGAGGGGGGAATTCCAGAAAATTTGGATTTTTTCAGGGGGGGGAACATGGGTCGGTACACCTAGTGCAATTTTTAAAAATTTTTTTTTGCAGTAAAACCCTTAAATTTTTTTTTTAGAAAATATTTAGGTGTTTTTGAAAAACACTTCTTACACATTGGATGATTTAGACATGACAAGCTTTTTTTGGGGACATTTTGAATCATATATTTGTATCCATTCCCGGGAATTTTGCTTATCTTTTTTTAAAAAATCAATGTTTTTTTCTTTTTTGTTAAAAAAATCCCCCAAAATGGACATTCCGGTTAAATTTTTCCTACTTTTTGAAAAACCAAAAAAAATTTTAAAAGCCCTATCTGTAATTTATCTTTTCCCCCCAAGTTTTGGGGTTCCCCAACCGGAATAAAAAAAGGCCCCCGGGGCAATTTTTTTTTTGGGCTAGCATATTTTTCCCCTTGATCATAAAAACCCCAATTTGGGGAAAACATCTACTTTAGTAATTTCGCGTTCTCTGAGGAGTTGTTTTTTTTTAAAAGGGGGTTTTTCATCCAAAGCATTTTCATCAGCATACTGTACTAAAAAAAACCCCAAAATTTTTAAAAAGATTTGGGGAAAAACCTTTTAAAAAGGTTTTCCCTTTAAAAAAGGGATACCCCGAACTTTTTTTGTGAAGCAAAAAAACAAGTTCCGCGGAGGTGTCGTAAAACAGAATAACAAAATTCCCACTTTTTCCCAAAAATTGTTTACGGCTAAAAAAAAGGTTAAATGAATATACAAATTCCCCAAAAAAACCCCAATTTTGTTTCCCGCCTGAAAAACCCAAAAGTTAATCCAAAAATTTATCGTAAGCTTTTTTTTACATCAAAAAAGTAGGTAAAAATTTTTCTGCACGACAACTGTTGTTTGTTTGAAATTTTTAAAAACCCGGTGCTGAACTGCGGATCTCCCTTTTCAACCTCCCGGTTTTTTCTGGAAAAACGTTTTTTTTAAACCCCAGTAATGTTTTAAACCCCGTTTTAAGGACCAGCCCCTTTCCCTTTGTTTGTGGGGGACGTCAAAGCAATGGGTCTGTAACTTTTTTAAAATTTGGGTTTTTGATTTTTCCTGTTTTTTAAAATTTGGGATAAAAAATTTTTCTTTGCCAAAATTTGGGGTTTCATTTTTCCGGGGTAACCCAGCATTTCTAAAAAAAAATTTTGGGAGGAAAAAAATAAAGTTTTTGGAAACTTTTAAACCTTTTTTCAAAAAGCAGCAACCCTTTTGAACTCCTTTTTTTTGGTTTTCAGACAGAAATTTAGTGTGTGTGGGTGTGTGTGTGGGGTTTTGTGTGTGGTGTGTGGTGTGGGTGTGTGTGTGTTGTGTGGGGGTTTTGTGGGTTTTTTTTTTTGTGTGTGTTTGTGTGTGTGTGGTGTGTGTGTGAGTGTGTGTGGGGGTTTTTGCTCTTTTTTTTAAAAAAGGGGGGGGGGGGGGCTGGAGAAAAAACTAGGAATATTCTGAGGTTTTTTTGGGAAAATTTGGGGGTTGGGGTTTTTTCCAAAATTTTCTGTAATGTTTTCAGTCAGGAGAAACCCCTTTTAAAATTTACTGTTTTCAGCAAAAAGATCCAAAAGTTTTTCCCTTTTTCCAGGGGCTAAGGGGAAAATTTTTACATAAAATATTTCAACATTATCGGGCACGAAAAAAGATGGTTCCATTTTTTCATTTTTTTCTTTTTTGTCCAGATTTAAAAAAAAAATTTTTAAATCGGGGAAATTTTTTTTGGGGCAGAATAAAGGGCCCAAAAAACCCTTTTTTTGTCGTGTTTGTGTGTGTTTTGTTTGTGGGGCGTGGGGGTTTTTGGGGGTGGGGGGGGAAGTGGTGGTGGTGGTGTGTGTGGGTGGGTTTTGGTGTGTGTGTGAGTGTGTGTTTTTGTGCACGCCGGTGTGTTATGGTTCATTGGGACATTGTAAGGTGTGTGTGTGTGTGTGGTGTGGTGTGTGTGTGGGGGGTTTTGTGTGGGGGGTGTGTGATTTTTGTGTGTTTTCAAAATAGAGAAAAAAATTTTGTGTGGTAAGTTTTGTCCCGGTTTTCCCCCGCCGGATGGGGGAAAAATTCACCCCTGGGTGAATGGTGTTTTTTTTAAAGTATGTGCGTGTGTGGTACGCGGGTGGTGTGTGTGGGGGGGGTTTTGTGTGTGTGTGTGAAGTGTGTGTTTTTTTTTGGGGTGTATGTGTGGGTGTGGTGTAGTTGTGTGTGTGTGTTGTGTGGTGGTTGTGTGTAAAAGGGGGTTGTTTGGGGCGGTTTAACTTCAAAATTTTTACCCATTCTTTAAAAAAAGGGAAAAACACGTGGGAGAAACAGTTTTCTAATAAAGAGGAAAAGAAATAGAAAAAGCAAAGAAAAAAAAAAGCGGGGGGGACAACAAGAAGAACAGCGGGGGCACCAAAAAAGCATTATCAAGAGAAAAAAAAGGGAACAATTTTAAAAAAGGAAAGGGAAAAAAATTTTGAAACCCCGAAAAAATTGTTAAATCGTACCCCCAGTTTCCTATTCTAGATTTTTTGTTTTTTTTTTATTTTTACTGTTATATTTTAAAATTTTTTGGGTAATTTTTATTATTATTTTTTTTGGTTTATCATTTTAAAATTATTACTATACCCCTTTTATTATTTTTTTTTAACTTTTTTGTTTCCCCAACCCCCTGGAAAAAACCACATTAAAACCCAAAACTCCCGGGGTTTTGAGTACAAAAACAACAAAAAAATGTTTCATTCTGCCGCATTACTTTTAAAAAATTACGAATGAGTTTTCCTAAAAAAAAAACCATGAGGGGGACCTTTCCATAGAAACCCACAATTTTAATTTTAAACAGGGAAAAAAACTAAAAAAAGAAAAAAAAACAAATTTTTTTTTTTTTTTTTTTTTAAAATTTTTTTTTTTTTTAGATGGTTCCTGATAGAAATTTCCCTTTTGTTTTTGTTTGACGATTTTTTTACCCCAATTTTAACCTCCCATTTTACGAACCCATCGTATTTTAAACACAATGTTAAAAAGTTGGGGGTCTTTTTGATTAAAACCTTAAAAAGTTGTTTAGCATATTTTAAAAAAACAATAATGTGTTTTTAAAATTTTCAATCTTTAAATTTTTGTTTAAAAGGGGACATTTAGGGGGTTTACGAAACAGAGAGAGAGCGAGAGAGAAGGGGGGAAAAGGAGAGGGAGGGAGAGAAAAGGGAGAGAGGAGGGGAGTCAGACAGAAGACGAAAAAAACAAAGAGAGGGGGAGAGAGAGGGAGAGAGAAAGAGAAGAAAGAGAGGGACAGAGAGACAAAAAAGAGACGGGGGAAAGGGGAAAAGAAAAAAGACACACACAAAGGGGGGAGAGAGGGGAGACGGGGGAAAAAAACAAGAGAGACTTAGACAGACAGAGGGGCCCCAAAAAACAAAGAAGAGAGGACAGAAGACACCCCAAAAAGAGACAGAGAGAGAGAGCCCCGGGGCCCGAAAAAAAGAAAAGGGTTTTTTGAGAGAGAGAGAGGAAAACAAAGACAGAGACACAGATTAGCGGGGGAGATGGAGAGAAAAATGGGGGGTGGGGTATGGGTGTGTATGTGGGGTTTGTGTGTGGTGTGTGTTTTGGGGGGTGGGGGGGTTTTTTTTTTGGGGTGTGTGTGTGTGTGTGTGTGTGTGTGGGGTTGTGTGTTTTACTCTTTCTATTTGACTGGAAAATTTAAACTAGAGATCTTTTTTTTGGTTTTGGGGTTGGGAAAATTTGGGGAATTGGGTTATTTCCCCTTTCTCTGTAATTTTTTGCAGTCAGGAGATAAATTTTTAACTTTACTGTTTTGAGCAAATGACCAAAAAAGTTTTTTTCTTTGTCCATGTTGAAAAAATTTTTTTTAAAATATATAAAAAATCGGGAAAAGAGGTAAGAGGTTTTTCCCTTTTTCATTTTTTTCTTTTTCCCTCCAGACTTTATAGAAATGTTTGAAATCTGAAATTTTTTTGTGGCAGAATGATGCCCAAAAATTCTTTTTTCTGTTTTGGGGTTTTGTTTTTTTGTGGCCCTGGTGGGGTGGTGTGGTGAGGTTTTTTTGTGTGGGGTTTGCGTGTGTTTGGGGTGTGTGTTGTGCACGCGGTTTTTGTATGTGTTCATTTGTGGATTGTAAGTGTTGTTGGGTGTGTGTGGGGGGGTTTTGTGTGTTGGTGTGTGTGGGTTTTGGGTGTTTTGGGGTTTTTGGGGTGTGTTTTGTGTGTGGGGAGGGGGTGTGTGTTTAAAAAAAAGAAGAAAATTTTTTTGTGTGTGTATTTTTTGGGGGTTTTCGTCCCGCCCCTGATGTGGGTGTGGAAAAAGAAAAACCTGAAAGTGTGTGTATTTGTGAAAAGTATGGGGGTTTTGTGTGAAAGCTTTTGTGGGGTGTGTGTGTGTGTGTGGTGTGGTGTGTGTGTTTTTGGGGTTGTGGGGTGTTTTTTATGTGTGTGTGTGGGTGTTTTTGTGTGTGTGGGGAAATGTGGGGTGTGTTTGTGTGTATGTTTTGTGTATGGGGATTGTGTTGTGTGTGGGTTTTGGGGTGCCCCGGGGCGCGGTGCCCCCAAACCAAAATTTTTGCGTTTTGAAACGGGGGTTTGGGCGGGGTTTTTTTTTTTATTTTTTTTTCCCCCTTTTTTAAAAAAAAAAGGAGAAACGGGGAGAACATTTTTTTTAATAAAGAGGAAAAAAATAGAAATAGCAAAGAAAAGAAAAAGCGGAGGAGGACAACAAGAAGAACAGCAGCAGCACCAAAAGCAGTATCAAGAGAAGATAAAGGAGAACAAGATTGAGAAGGAAAGGGAAAAAAATGAAAGACGAAAAAAGTGATAAATCGTACAAACAGTATCCTATTCTAGATTAAGGTTTTTCTTTGTTTTGTTTTAGTTTATTATTAGTTAGTATTATTATTATTACTGTATTATTATTATTATTATTGTTATCATTATTATTATTACTATAGTCATTATTATTATTATTATTATCATTGTTGCTTTCATGACCATAGGATTAATCACATTAAATCCCACTGCCCGTTTCTGAGTATGAACACAACATAACCAAGTTCATTCTGCCGCAGTACTATTCAAAATACGACAGGAGTTTTCCTAATAAAAAACCATGATGAGACCTTTCCATAGAAGACCCACAACATGAATGAAACAGGAAAGCTACTGAAGAATAGTAAACAAAACAACATGTTAGTTTTCTTTTTTTTTTTTTTCTTCTTTTTTTTAGATGGTTCCTGATAGTAATTCCATTGTTTTTGATGATGAGCCGTTTAGACAATGTACCTCCAAGTTATGAAATGTCGTACTAACACAAACTTTATGAAGATTGTTGTCTATGATCTACAAACCTTAATGTTGTTTTAGCATATATTTAAAACAATAGATGTGTTTTTAACAAAGAGTTCAATGTGATTACAGATATAGTTGGTAGGGTAACAGAGAGAGAGCGAGAGAGAGAGAGAGAGACGAAGAAGGAGAGGGAGGGAGAGAGAGAGGAGAGAGAGAGGAGAAGAGCAGACAGAAAGACAGAGAGAGAGACGAAGAGACAGAGACAGAGAGAGACAGAGAAAGACAAAGAGGGGACACACACAAAGAGAGAGAGACAGAGACAGAGACAGAAACAGAGAGAGACACACACAAAGAGAGAGAGAGACAGACAGAGAGAGAGAGAGACAGAGAGAGAGAGACAGAGACAGAGAAAAGAGAGAGATAGAGAGATAGAGAGAGAGAGAAGAGAGATACAAAGACAGAGACACAGATTGAGACAGAGAGATGGAGAGAAACAGATAATGAAAAAGGCTGAAAATGAGAGAATAACGGTAAGGCGTGGTCACTGTCTTTTGCCAGAAGAAAGAGTAAGACGAGGAAGGGAAGGAAGAGATGGGTAAGCCTAAGGGTCTGAGTAGGAACGGTCTCTTTTACTTTGTCTGGCTCTTCCGGTCAGGTAATTGGCTGTTTTGTTGCTTCATGCAACGAATCCAAGCAGTTTGAGGATGGGAACAGTGTTCCTCTTTAGTCATCTGGTGTGCTGGTGCAGCTTCCCCTATGGTGAATGTAGAAAATATGCTCAGCGGTTTCATGAGGAACGTCTTTTTTTTCCTTTCTGGAAGACGGTGTTGAACATTTCCGGAATGTGTCTTACTTGAAAAGAATGGAAAGCATATAACTATTTGAAAGTAAATAGCGAAGACTGAAAACGGATATTTCATAGAAATAAAAGTGGGGCTTGCAATATCCCAGGTTTCATCTTACCAATAGGGACTTGAAATAAACACTACATGAAATAGCACTGCTGGCTTAAAAGAAGAAGAGGCTTAGGTGCAATGATAAATATAATCTTTGATATGAGCAGGTAAGACATAGAAACGGCACGAAAGCCAAGCCAGCATTTCATGTAAAAAGTAAGAGGTTAACGTTGTTAGAATCAGATTTATTTGTTGTTATGTAAACGAAACAGGCTACGACTAATTCTGCTGTTGATATAGATACATTTGCCCCAATATAAAAAGACTTTTTTATGCTAAAATTTGGAACACAAAATGCTGCTCCAGCGCTCTTGTTTGCTAAAACTGATCCATCGGTTAAAATGTGGAGGTGAGTACGTGCTCATTTTGGAAAGTCAACATCAGACCTGATTTTAATTTCTCTGCTCACAAAATTATCCGTTTCAGAAGTAGTTCTAATTGCAAACTTTGCTGTAGCTAGCTCGCAATAGTCGTTTAGAGGTAGAATTCCAGCTACTTTGGACGTTTTCAGAGTAGAAGCATGGGTCGGTACACCTAGTGCAATTTTAAAACTTTTGCAGTGCAAGCTCTGAATCTTTTTTAGTGAATATTTAGGTGCATTGAAAAACACTTCTTACACATTGGATGATTTAGACATGACAAGCGCTGTTGACAGATGAATCAGTATATTTGTATCCATTCCCAGGGTAATTTGCTTATCATCTTTAGAAAATTCAATGTTTTTCTCGCTTTTGTTAAAATATCATCAAAATGGACATTCCGGCTTAATTTCGACGTTATGTAAACTCACAGAAATTTTACGACCTATCTGTAATTTATCATTTCACACAAGCAATTTGAGTTACCACCGGGATCAAACAGCATCATGCTAGTTTTTTCCTGCTAGCATATTGTTTCCATGATCATCAAAATCAATTTGATACATCTACTTTACGTAATTTCGCGTTCTCTGAGGAGTTGTCTTTTTTTTAAAGTGATATTCATCCAAATGCATATGTCATCAGCATACTGTACTAAAACAACACAATTTGAAAGAGATTTAGGAAGATCCTGTATAAGGATTACATAAAACAGGTGATATCACTGAACATTGTGGAATCCCCATGCGGAGGTG
>JAPXFY010000066.1:20000-22500 GCA_030674185.1 Monoplex corrugatus | reverse complement strand
AGAGAGAGGGAGAGAGAGAGAAGAGAGAGAAGAAGAGAGACAGAGAGAGAGACAGAGACAGAGAGAGACAGAGAAAGACAGAGAGAGACACACACAAAGAGAGAGAGACAGAGACAGAGACAGAAACAGAGAGAGACACACACAAAGAGAGAGAGAGACATCTCTCTGTCTCAATCTGTGTCTCTGTCTTTGTATCTCTCTCTTCTCAATCTCTCCAATCTCTCTATCTATCTCTCTCTTTCTCTGTCTCTGTCTCTCTCTAGCAGAAAGAGACACACAAACAGAGAGAGACACACACAAAGAGAGAGAGAGACAGACAGACAGAGAGAAGAGACAGAGAGAGAGAGACAGAGACAGAGAAAGAGAGAGTAGAGAGAGAGAGAGAGAGAGACAGAGAGATACAAAGACAGAGACACAGATTGAGACAGAGAGATGAGAGAAACAGATAATGAAAAAGGCTGAAATGAGAGAATAACGGTAAGGCGTGGTCACTGTCTTTTGCCAGAAGAAAGAGTAAGACGAGGAAGGGAAGGAAGAGATGGGTAAGCCTAAGGGTCTGAGTAGGAACGGTCTCTTTTACTTTGTCTGGCTCTTCCGGTCAGGTAATTGGCTGTTTTGTTGCTTCATGCAACGAATCCAAGCAGTTTGAGGATGGGAACAGTGTTCCTCTTTAGTCATCTGGTGTGCTGGTGCAGCTTCCCCTATGGTGAATGTAAAAAATATGCTCAGCGGTTTCATGAGGAACGTCTTTTTTTTCCTTTCTGGAAGACGGTGTTGAACATTTCCGGAATGTGTCTTACTTGAAAAGAATGGAAAGCATATAACTATTTGAAAGTAAATAGCGAAGACTGAAAACGGATATTTCATAGAAATAAAAGTGGGGCTTGCAATATCCCAGGTTTCATCTTACCAATAGGGACTTGAAATAAACACTACATGAAATAGCACTGCTGGCTTAAAAGAAGAAGAGGCTTAGGTGCAATGATAAATATAATCTTTGATATGAGCAGGTAAGACATAGAAACGGCACGAAAGCCAAGCCAGCATTTCATGTAAAAAGTAAGAGGTTAACATTGTTAGAATCAGATTTATTTGTTGTTATGTAAACGAAACAGGCTACGACTTAATTCTGCTGTTGATATAGATACATTTGCCCCAATATAAAAAGACTTTTTTATGCTAAAATTTGGAACACAAAATGCTGCTCCAGCGCTCTTGTTTGCTAAAACTGATCCATCGGTTAAAATGTGGAGGTGAGTACGTGCTCATTTTGGAAAGTCAACATCAGACCTGATTTTAATTTCTCTGCTCACAAAATTATCCGTTTCAGAAGTAGTTCTAATTGCAAACTTTGCTGTAGCTAGCTCGCAATAGTCGTTTAGAGGTAGAATTCCAGCTACTTTGGACGTTTTCAGAGTAGAAGCATGGGTCGGTACACCTAGTGCAATTTTAAAACTTTTGCAGTGCAAGCTCTGAATCTTTTTTAGTGAATATTTAGGTGCATTGAAAAACACTTCTTACACATTGGATGATTTAGACATGACAAGCGCTGTTGACAGATGAATCAGTATATTTGTATCCATTCCCAGGGTAATTTTGCTTATCATCTTTAGAAAATTCAATGTTTTTCTCGCTTTTGTTAAAATATCATCAAAATGGACATTCCGGCTTAATTTCGACGTTATGTAAACTCACAGAAATTTTACGACCTATCTGTAATTTATCATTTCACCAAGCAATTTGAGTTACCACCGGGATCAAACAGAATCATGCTAGTTTTTTCCTGCTAGCATATTGTTTCCATGATCATCAAAATCAATTTGATACATCTACTTTACGTAATTTCGCGTTCTCTGAGGAGTTGTCTTTTTTTTAAAGTGATATTCATCCAAATGCATATGTCATCAGCATACTGTACTAAAACAACACAATTTGAAAGAGATTTAGGAAGATCCTGTATAAGGATTACATAAAACAGGTGATATCACTGAACATTGTGGAATCCCCATGCGGAGGTGTCGTGAAGCAGAATAACAAGTTCCCACTATTGCCTGAATTGTTCTACTGGCTAAAAAAAAGGCTTAATGTAATATACATATTACCAGATAAACCAATAGATTTCAGCCTGAACAACAAACGTTTATGCCAAACTTGATCGTAAGCTTTTTTTTTACATCAAAGAAAGTAGGTAAAAGACTTTTTCTGCACGACAACTGTTGTTTGATCTGTATGTTTAGTTTTCTTTTTCTTTTTTTTTCTTCTTTTTTTTAGATGGTTCCTGATAGTAATTCCATTGTTTTTGATTGATGAGCGTTTAGACAATTACCTCCCAGTTACGAACTCATCGTACGTAACACAATGTTATGAAGATTGGGTCGTATTGATCTACAAACCTTAATGTTGTTTATCCATATATTTAAAACAATAGATGTGTTTTTAATAATCAATCTTTCAATGTGATTTACAGACATTTAGTTGGTTTCGTTAACAGAGAGAGAGT
>JAPXFY010000066.1:0-15000 GCA_030674185.1 Monoplex corrugatus | reverse complement strand
GTACAGTCGAGTCATAAACCAGAGCAGTTTACCGCTGCTAGAAAAGGACAAGAGTAAGAAAGCCCTTGATCAATAAGAGACGGACACCTCAGACGGGCAAACTAAACAGTACGCAATTACTCGAATTTCCAAGTGTGAAGGTGAGAAAGAATAGCTGAGTCCCTAGAGTGTGGAGTATTAGTCGCTCAAAGGTAGCTCTACTGATGCATTCAGTACAACCCACAAAAGTTCATCTTCTGAAGAAGGCCTCGTGTCGTTGAATGCATTTTGTCAATACTTTAAGACTGGGCTGTAGAGAAGGACGAGCTGGTAGCTTCGATTTCGTTAAGGGTCCTCGTCGGGGGAGAATAGGGACATGCAAGGCACAGATTCTGAACTGAACGTACGTTTGGAGTGGCAAATGGGTGGGGTGAGGGTGGGGGTAAAGGGTATAATCAGACATGTTGCCAAAGATGTCTTTCCTTTTCTCACAACTGGACGGAGCAGCAGGGAAGTTTCAGTCTTTTTCTCCTAATTTTTGTATCTGGTGTTTGTTTGTTATCTTACGCTTGACAAAGGCCAGTTGGCCGAAAACTTGCGCCTGTCTTGTCTTCTTGTATAAATTATGCGTTCTTATTCTTATTTCGTGTTTTTTCTGGTTCTTGCTTGCTTGACGCGGGCGGTCACACTTGTTTTGGATTTTGTCTTTCAGTGTTGAGGAACATTGATTTTGTTTCCATGGCAGCTTTCTTCTGTTACTGACATCTCCTTAGAGACTTGTCTGCAGTTCTACAATTCTTGTTCAGTGAAAAAGATTTTCACTGCTTAAAAATTACCGCTAAAAAAGGAATGCGTGCATACAACTCGTAAAATATAAATGAACATATACTTGTGTCTTAATCTCTCTATCTGTCCCACCTGCTGTCTATCTGTACACCTGCTTTCCCCCTAAAAACCGTTGTTCTGTCTGTGTATGTCAGTAATGAACTGTTTCTGAGATTCTAGTGGGAAAAGAAAAAAAAATGTTTCAGGTGGGCGTTGAATATCCTATATAAAGATTTCTTCTTACTGTATACATGGTCTCTCTATGACCTGCTTGTTTATATTTAAATGTTTGTCTTATGCGTGATTGATAGTGACTGTGCATTCACGCACATAGATCCTTTGTTGAAGATGTAGACGTTTTGCATGTATTTTAAACTTAAAGTCTGGTGCAAATGATTGTTCTTTGTTAATACTTTATCGTTGTATTTTATGAAAACGAATACAAATAAATTTGAGAAAAACAAAACGAAACAAAAAAAAACAAACAAACAAAAAACCCACTGCCAACGAAAACTAAAATCTGAAACTGTATAAATCAAAAGACTTTGTATGTTAAAAGCTACAAAAATTAGTAAAGCATAATGAATGTATGTATGTATGTATGTATGTATGTATGTATGTATGTATGTAAATTTTGCTCTACCCATTGTACATAAATCCTGTTCAGTTTTATCAATGATATTGTAATAATATTTAGCAAATAGTGTCTTTATTTGTGTACTGTAAAAAACGAATTGAAAATAAAAAATTTTTAAATCTTCTTACTTCCTCTAAGATTTTACATAGTTTTGACAAAAAAATGTATTCAATATCTGCTTCAGTATCCGACTGACTCGCATGGTGCAAGTTTTGTGTTATGAGCAGATACTGTTGGTAGCTGTATAGACAGAAACATACGCAGTTTCCTCTATCCGAGGCATTAATTAAGAAGCATGCACAGCAAACAAGACTTTTGTATTAAGAGACAGCTGGTCCAGGTAGGCAAGTCAACTATTGCTGAGAACATGAATGCCCATAATTTGCAATGAAAGTAACAACTCAGTGTATTCTGAGAATCACACTACTGTACTTTTCTAACGACAGGCCCTCAGATTCAGTCACAAGGATAAAAAAATGTACGTTTTATAGACATAGTTTGAATCTAACAAAAATCAGAACAACGCACACACACACACACACACAACACAACACACACACACACCACACACACACACACCACACACACACACACACACACACACACACCACCACACACACACACACAACACACACACACACACACACACACACACACGAAGAAAACCAAACCAGATGAATACAGTTTTGTCATGCAGTCTAATATCACTCATAGTGAACAGACGTTAAATCAAAGAACGAACGAACACACACACACACACACACATATGTATATATATATATATATACACACTCACGCACAGACACAGACACACAGAGACACACAGAGACACACACACACAGACACGACAGACACACACACACACACACACACACACACACACACACACACACACACACACACACACACACCACACACACACACACACACACACACACACACACGCACACACACACACACACACACGAAGAAAACCAAACCAGATGAATACAGTTTTGTCATGCAGTCCCAAGCCAAAATGGAAGTCTATTGCATTATCATTGTCAAGTGAAGTTGGTCTGTATTCCTGGGCAAGTATCGTCGATGGCATTTACCGTCTTCGTCAGCTAATAATGTCGGACGTCATCAAGTTGAGATGGACAGGAACACGGGAATCAGAATGTGTGTGAAATGAAAGCAGCGATACAGGTATTCTCAGATTACCAAATAAAGTGAAAGTGTGGATATATATATAATATAAAGAAAGATTTTAGTTTTATGCGAGACTATGGTTTGATTGATATGGTTCAGTTTTTACGTCAACACCCACGTCAGGTGATATGGCCGACGGGGATAACCATCCCAGGGAAGTGGCAGAAGGGAGGACTTATCTAATCCTATACTGGATGACTGATGAAATTTTGGGCCTGATGGAGGAAAGGAGGAAGGCAAAGAGAAACGAGGAGATATACAGGAAGATAAACAAAGAAATCAGGTATAGGTGCAATGAAGTTAAGGAAGCTTGGCTGAACACAAAATGCAAAGAGATAGAAGAACGACACAAAATGGATCCTCAGGGTATGTACAGACGAATTGAAGAAATGTCCACAGGAAAAATACATGCACATCAACTGGTTGCTTAAAATCGAAAGATGGCACGCTTATCATTGAAAAAGACAAAATATTAGCAGATGGGGAGAGTACATTAAAGACCTTTTTGAGGATGACAGAAACGAAGACCACATTATAAAAAGAAATTTAAAGGACCACCCATAATGAAAGATAAAGTTAGAGCAGCACTGAAAAGGATGAAATCAGGAAAAGCCCCAGGACCAGACAACATTACTACAGAGATGTGAAGCCCTGGAGGAATTTGGCATAGAAAAAATAACAGTCCTCCTAAATGAAATTTATGACACTGGAAAAATCCCCAAAGATATGTCAAAATCAATTTTCATTGCACTTCCAAAGAAGACAGGGGCTATAGAATGCGAACTCCATCGCACAATCAGTTTTGATGAGTCATGTAACAAAAATCCTGTTAAGAATAATCATGATGAAGACAAGGAATAGAATCAAAAGAGAAATAGCAGAAGAACAGTGTGGATTTATGGAGGGGAAAGGAACTATTAATGCCATATACATCATAAGAACTATCATAGAGAGGTCAATTGAGATGAATAAGGATTTGTATTCATGCTTTGTTGACTATACCAAGGCTTTTGATGGGGTACGACATGAAGAATTCATCAACCAACTGGAGAGGCTCAATGTTGATGGAAAAGATCTACGAATAATCAGGAATATGTACTGGGAACAAACAGATGCAATGAGAATAGAAAACAATGTAAGCTCTTTTCAAAACATCAAAAGAGGAATCAGACAGGGTTGTGTTTTGTCACCAGATCTGTTTTCACTATATAGCGAAAACATCATGAGAAACTTAGAAGAAGATCTGGGATTAAAGGTTGGAGGGAAAATGATAAACACCATTCGGTACGCAGATGACACCGTGCTAATTGCAGAAAATGAAAGGGACCTACAAAACCTTGTGAATATACTAGAAATAGAAAGCAAAGGTAAGGGGTTCGAACAAAACAGCAGGAAGACTGAAGTCATGGTGATCAGCAAAAAACATGAAATCCCCTCCTGCAAAATAACAGCAAATGGCACAACCTTGACGCAGGTTAATAAGTTCAAATACCTCGGAACAGTCATTTCATCAGACGGCAGATGCACATCGGAAATAGCTGGCAGAATCGGCCAAGCCAAAACAGCATTTAAGAAGATGACAAGTATTCTTACCAACAAATGCCTATCAATTAACATCAGAAAGAGAGTCCTTGAATGTTATAGAGAACCAATACTGTTGTACGGATGCGAGGCGTGGACAGTCAGCAAACAAAGCCAGAGCAGGATCGAGGCAGCCGAGATGTGGTTTCTCAGAAGAATGTTGAGAGTTCCATGGACAGCAAAGAAAACAAACGAGACAGTCTTGATGGAGGCATGACACAAGTAGATCACTCATAAGGAAGATTAGGAAAAGACAAGCAACATTTATAGGCCGTTTTATGAAGAAGGGGATTTGGAGCACCTGGTCACAATGGGAAACCTGGAGGGAAAGAGAGCACCAAGTAGACTCAGGAAGAGAATGCTAGAATGCTGGACGGACTTGCAGATGGCTGGGGATGAAGAGGGTGGGGGAGATGCTGGGGGCAACGAGAGATAGAGATGGTTGGAAGTCCATGGTCGCCAACGCCATGCGGCAGGGCACCTGATGATGATGATGATGTTTAATCTGGGACATATATATATGCCTTTACAGGCATGACTCAAACCAACTGAACACGTTGAAAAGAAAAGGTAATGATTTCTAACTCCGTGCAAATTCTTTAGTGAAAATGTTTATATGCTTGTATCATTTCTTGAAAAACAAAACAGTTCCTTAATTTTGCTTAGCATCGTCAGTATTCTTCCATGATCTCTATTGGAAATCGGATGCCGTGATGGATGCCTATGTTGTAGGAGATTAACATTACTCTTTGCCCCTTGGCTAAACACAGCAGACCAGTAGCTATGCATTCTGTCGATTTCTTGACGTTTTCCATCCAGGACTACTCCCTGGAGGCTGGCTTTAGACAGCCATGACCATACCATACCACATAAACGTCAACGTATATCACATAAATAACTGAACAAATGATCTTTTCTCCCCACTACCAATTCCCGACCCAAGCCAAAGCAATGCTGTTAATGCCTATCTATACAGTCAGACTTGACAGCCTGACAAACCGTTTGGCATAACAAGGCACCTTCCTTAGTTATCAGTATCTATGACTAACAGTCAATGACAGCCTGACAACGTTGCATAACAAGGCACCTTCCTTAGTATCAGTATCTTGACACAGATCTCTTCATCCCAGCTGCCACGAGCTTAAACATTTCTCTTCGTCCACGATCCCTTAGCATTATTCGTTTATTGTATCCTGTCATTCCCTCAGCCTCCCTCATCCTTCACAGTTAATCAAGTTGCTGATAAGAACATGCCCCCGTTGATACATTGGAAACATCAAACCAATTGTACTTTTGGTATGAGTGGTGTTGGATTTTGTCGAAATTTATACTGATATACCACTTTGTACGAAATATATCTGATGGAGCTTGGTCAGCTCGTTTAACGCTTTGACTCCCGCACCCTGTCCACTAGCATCCTGCATTGTCAACCACGCTACCAAAGCAAAAACTTAACCTTTTGATTCCCTCACGCGATCCAGCAGTTTCCTACACACACACACACATGTATATACATACATATATATACATATACATACACACATCAGCAGCAGCAACACCTGCAATTTACTTTCACATTGACATGAAAGTTGTTCTGACATCACACACACACACGCGCACACACACGCACAAAGACACACATACGAACACACAAACACGCGAACAAACACATACACGCCCGCGTTGAGCACGGACAAAGACAGACAATTAGTAAGTTTTTATTCACGATGGCAATGGAATGACCAAAACAAATGTTTTTGTAAATATAACCCTCGTCCAAAAATAAACAACAATAGCAAAAACAAAAACAAAATACGGGATGGGAGAGAGAGAGAGATAGAAGAGAAGAGAGAGAGAGAGAGAGACAGAGAGAGAGGAGACAGAGAGACGAGACAGAGAATGTGTGTGTGTGTGTGTGTGTGTGGTGTGTGTGTGTGTGTGTGGTGAGAGGAGAGAAGAGACAGAGAACAGAGAAAGAGAATGTGTGTGTGTGTGTGAGAGAGAGAGAGAGAGAAGACAGACAGACAGACAGACAGAGAGAGACAGAGAGACAAAGACACAAAGAAAGAAAAAAACAGACAGAAAGATATGTTGTGTCTGTGTGTGTATATATCTGTGTGTGTGTGTTGTGTGTGTGTGTGTGTTGTGTGTTGTGTGTGTAGTGTGTGTGTGTGTGAGGGGGAGAGAGAGAGAGAGAAAAAAAAGAGAGAGAGAAAGTGTGAGAGAGACAAAGAGAAACAGAGAGAGAGATAATGTGTGTGTGTGTGTGTGTGGTGGCGCGCGCGCGTGTGTGTGTGTGATGTGTGTGTGAGTGTGTGTGTGTGTGTGTGTGTGTGAGTGTGTGTGTGTGTGTGTGTGTGTGTATGTGCGTGTGAGAGAAAGAGAGACAAACAGACAAACAGACAGAGAAAAGACAGGCAGGCAGACAGGCAAGCAGACAGACAGAGAGACAGACAGACAGACAGGCAGACAGACAGACAGAGCAGACAGACAGACAGACAGACAGGCAGAGCAGGAGGCAGGCAGGCAGGCAGGCAGGCAGGCAGGCAGGCAGGCAGGCAGAGCATACAATTACGAGAAACCGATTTCAAGATTAAATTTTTTTTATTATGGTTATTATGAATAAGTGATACAGAACATTTGCATCCTTTCAACATACAGGCTATCCATGAAAAGCAAGACTGCTCCAATGTAAGCAGATTTAAACACCAAACACAAGGCATTCAAGTGATGCTTAGAACTTAAATCATTTTATGCTGATCGTCATAATATATCAAACACAGTCATGGTTTTATTCATTTAACAGGTCCTTCATTTTATTTATGTTATATACTGCAGTAATTCATTTCAGTTTATCAAGATAACTTCTCCACGCATGGAAGAATTTCATATGCACTGACGTCACTGGTGCCATTTGATGAAGAAGATAAAATGATCATGGCATACGCCTTAGGCCTGCACATAAATCCATGAGCTGGCTAGGTCTTAAGGTCCTTCCTATCCAAAATGTTTTGTAGCTATACCAGTTTTTGTATCAGTCTACAGACTATTACTAAAATAATGCAACAGGGTTACTGTGTTGTCCGAAAAATAATCTTTTTTTATTTGACTGGCTCCTCCTGGCTGGCTGGTTGACTGGCTCCTGTTGGCTTGTTTCTCCTGGTGGCTGGCTGGCTGGCTTCCCCTGATTGTTTCCTCCTGGCTTGCTCCTCCTGGCTGGCTGGTTGATTGGCTCCTCTTGACTGGTTCCTTTGTGCTTTCCCTGGCTGGCTGGTTCTCTCCTAATTGCTGGCTGGTTGGCTGGTTTCTCCCTGGCTCTTGGCTGTGGCTGTTCTCCTGGCTGGCTGGTTGGCTGTGGTTGTTGGCTACTCCTGACAGATTTCTCCTGGCTGGCTGGTTGGCTGGTTTCTCCTGGCTAGCTGGTTCTTCCTGGCTGGCTGGTTGGCTGGTTTCTCCTGGCTGGCTGGTTCTTTCTGGCTAGCTAGTTGGCTGGCTCCTCCTGGCTGACTGGTTGGATGGTTCCTCCTGGCTGGTTTGTTGGCTGGCTTCTTCTGTCTGGCTGACACCCCTGCCGCTACGAGGTTGCCTGAAATATCCAGAAAAGTACAAAAGCTATTTTAAGTACATATTCTTTTAAATGTTTGATGCTCAGGTAGTTCTTTTACTACTTTATGGTGCAGGAATGTGGGGTTATGAGAGACACTATCAACTTGAACAGGTACATGTATATGCTTGCAAGAGATTTTTACACGTAAAATACAAAACAATATATCATATGTTGTACGGAGAATTGGGACGTTTTCCTCTCTGGATAACTGCTATTAGTAGATGCATTAGATATTGGTTTCGACTACTGAAACAGCCAGAAGCTAGGTATTCAAAAAAGCATATAAAATGTTATTCACTATGCATGAAAAGGTCATGGAACTTGGGTGTCCAAGAAAAAAACAAAAAACTTTTTATGTGAAAGTGGTTTTGAAGAAGTTTGGATTTGGGGTGTGGTGCCTGGAAACGATTCAGTAAAGAACTGGAAAAAAAAGATTATGTAGCAGTTTCTGTCATAGCTGGCGTAACCACTTAGATACCAGAGCACGCGCTGTTCACTATATGGCAAATGTCAGCCTATATTTGCAAGAGCTAAGTATATTGAAATACGTATGTGAAGGTGTTGAGGAACCCATGGCACAATTTAGGATGGGCGTGTCCCCGTTAAACGTTCACAGACACACTTTGCGCCTACGACTGTCAACAATACATATCCAGTTTGTCCAAATGTGCAAGAAAACGAGATACATTTTCAGTTTGAGTACTCTATGTACAATTAGGTCAGACGATGTTATCATTTAGATGTTACTGAAGGCGATAACTTAGTTGTTGTTTTTGTTTTCTTTTTTAAGGAAAAATGACGGATGACACTGCGGGAACTATAGTGAACTTTGCGAAGTTTTCGGTCACTGCCTTTAAAATAAGAGAGGTATTTTGAACGTACCACTTTGAAACAACAGCTGTCCTTTTCTACATTAGTAGTTTACGAACATTCCCGTGTATATACATTGAAATGTGTTAATTGTATGCTGAACAGAAATGTGTGTCTTGTGATTGCCTCCATGAAAGGGGCTGTTGGCCTACATTTATTAACATTGCGAGTTTCCGAAAAAAACAAACATTTGTTTCTAAATGTGACTGCATCTTCATCTTCCAAGTCACTTTTGGACATTCGAAATATAAGGGTACAGGATCTGGTTCCATTGAAGCGGACAATATTATCTTTGTGTAATTCATTATTATTATCATCTCTTCCCCCTTTCACACCGACAGGTTATCATAAGAATGCACAATCACAACATGAATAACTCCCACTACAGCTTTAGAAAGGAAAAAGAGAAAACCCCACAAGAACCACATGAATATACAAGGGATTATTCATTCTAGCTTTGGCTCAAATACTGTGATCTACAAAATGGCACAGCTTGGGATTTATAATGTTAATCGTATGCCATCATGTTTTCACTGATAGTTACAATTAGCAAGTAGTGAATATTAACACATTTCAAGTGCACATGTATACTAATAAACATACCTCTCCAGAAGGCAATGTAGAGTTCAGTGAAGTCCCTGCACTGACAGCTCACATCCCAGTTGACACTGGACGCAGGCTGGTTAGGATGGCAATGCCAAGAAAGGGACAGGAATGATGGAGGAAGGGACTAACAGAAATGGTCAGCTGATTTGTCAGCTTCTACGCATGTGTACTGAGTGCCTTTGCCTCATCACTGCATCGATCTGCTACCCTCTGTCTCCTATCTTTCTTCTAGATCTTCCTGGCTGCTTGATCCTCCTGACTGGCTGACTGACTCCTGGCTGAGTAACTGACTGGTTCCTTCTGGTTGGTTGCTCCTGATTGTTTCTCCTGGCTGTCTGGTTGGATGGTTCCTCCTGACTGGCTCTTCCTGGCAGTTTGGTTGGTCGGCTCTTCCTGACTGGCTCCTCCTGGCTGGCTGGTTGGCTGGCTCCACTTGGTTGGTTCCTCCTAGCTGGCTGGTTTGCTGGCTCCTCTTGGCTGGTTCCTCCTGATTGGCTGGTTTGCTGGCTCTTGGCTGGCTCCTCCTGGCTGGCTGGTTGGCTGACTCCTCTTGGCTGGTTCCTCCAGGCTGGGCTGGCTAATTGGCTCTCCTCTTGGCTGGTTCCTCCTGGCTGGCTGTTGGCTGGCTCTGTATGGCTGGATCCTTCTAGCTGGCATGTTGCCCAGTTCCTCCTGGCTGGAAGGTTGGCTGTTTCATCATGGCTGGATTGGTTGGGTGGCTTCTTCTGGCTGGCTTCTCATGCCTGGCTGAGACCCCTGCCTTTACGAGGTTGCCTGAAGGATCCAGACAGAGAGGATCACCTGGGACCGGTCTCGGGAACGCCGGAGATAGCTTTCAGGTTGTCAACAGAACACCCAAGCCGAATCTGCAGCCGAAATACTTGACATGCGTCCATGTCGCCTATCCCATAGCCACAAGACTTGTCCAGAGTGTTCTGAAGATTCCCATCCCACTTCCCCGTAAAATTCCACACCAGGATCTCTACTTGCTCTGCCCTTCACCAAACAGACAACCATCGCAGAAGTGGGAATCTCTGGAGCACCTGGCTCCTGTTGGCTGACCCCTCATGGCTGGCTAACTGCCTGGCTTCTACTGATTGGATGGATTCTCCTGGATGGCTTGTTGGATGGCTCCTGGTTGATTCCTGCTGGTTGGCTGACTTGCTTGTCCTCCTGGCTAGCTGGCCAGGAGGAACCAGCCAAGAGCCAGCAAACCAGCCAAGAGCCAGCAAACCAGCCAATCAGTAGGAACCAGCCAAGGGGAGCCAGCCAACCAGCCAGCTAGGAGGAACCAAGTGGAGCCAGCCAACCAGCCAGCCAGGAGGAGCCACCCAACCAACCAGCCATGATGAAACAGCCAACCATCCAGCTGGGAGGAACTAGGCAACATGCCAGCTAGAAGGAACCAGCCATAAGGAGCCAGCCAACCAGCCAACCAGGAGGAACCAGCCAAGAGGAGACAGCCAATTAGCCAGCCCAGCCTGGAAGAACCAGCGAAGAGGAGCCAGCCAACCAGCCAGCCAGCCAGGAGGAACCAGCCAAGAGCCAGCAAACCAGCCAATCAGGAGGAACCAGCCAAGAGGAGCCAGCCAACCAGCCAGCTAGGAGGAACCAACCAAGTGGAGCCAGCCAACCAGCCAGCCAGGAGGAGCCAGTCAAGAAGAGCCGACCAACCAAACTGCCAGGAAGAGCCAGTCAGGAGGAACCATCCAACCAGACAGCCAGGAGGAACAGTCAGGAGCAACCAACCAGAAGGAACCAGTCAGTCACTCAGTCAGGAGGAGTCAGTCAGCCAGTCAGGAGGATCAAGCAGCCAGGAAGATCTAGAAGAAAGATAGGAGACAGAGGGTAGTAGATCGATGCCGTGATGAGGCGTAAGCACTCGATACGCATGCGCAGAAGCTGACAAGTCAGCTGACCATTTGACCTGTGCTTGAGTTCACACACAACTCTGTCAAACATCCTGAAGAACTGGATGAATTGACAAATTCACAAGCCAACAGAAGCCAATATGATTGTGGTTACTCTTCCCACAAAGAGGGGGATGCACAAGATTGAAGCATAATCAAACTTCCAAGAAAGACCTTACAGAAACAACGGTAGGGAGAAGGGATGAGGAGGGGTGCAGGGAATGAGGGCAGAGGGGAGGGAGAAGACACCATGTTCATTTCCTGAAACAGAAAGACAAAACATCAATTTGTCATTTACTTAAATAAATCGATCAAATAAATCAGCCTATTATGAAATCAATGGTACATTCCTTGTCTCATACTTCATTCTGTCAGTAATCCATGTTAACTCGACTTTTTTTGTATTTGCATCTTTCAATGGATCTCATTTTGATGCAATTACATATAGCACCACCTTCATATTAACGTGATTAACATCAAACTGGAGGTATGGCTTATAGACAAACTTGAAGGAAGAAAACACCCGTTTCTTAAGCTCTCTCACAATAGCTCGTGCAGCATTCATGAAGGGTCAGTCTACAATGGATCATATATTCACTTAACGAACACTAATTGAAAAATATTTATTTAGAAATAGACAAAAAAAAAAAAAAAAAAAAAAAAAAAACCTCGACATTGCCTTTATAGATTTTAAAGAAGCATATAACACCGTGAATAGAACGTTTAATGGTCTGTATTATCACGAATGGGTATCAATCGAAGATGTTCAAAATTATCCAAGCACTGTACGCAACAGTTAAAGCATGTGTATTATGTTATAGTAAAATGGATATTACCATTTATTTGAATGCCTTCAAGACCTAAGGCTAGGTTGCATTGAAAGTCCTATCCTGTTTTCTCTGCTGATCAATGAACTTGCAAAGATAATTATTCTAAGCGGAAAACATGGTGTTACGTTCACTACAGATGCAATAGAACTTTTACGCATGCTTTTTGTAGATGATCTTACTCTTTAGATGTCACTGAAGGCTTCAACTGCGCTAGGTCTTCAACATCAACTTAACATCCTTCAACGAGAAAAAAAGAGGCTACGATTGACAGTAAATTTAGTTCAGTCGAAAAAAATAGTCTTTCAGAAGGTGGTTTTCTTGATTCAAAAGAAAAATGGGATTTTAATGGCAGTAATTTGGAAGTTCATGTAGTAAATTCTTACAGGTATTTGGCTGGTTTCTCCTAGCTGGGTGGTTGGCTGGCTCCTCTTGGTTGGCTCCTCTTGACTAATTCCTCCTGACTGGCTCCTCCTGATTGATTCCTCCTGGCTGGGTCCTCCTGGCTGCTCCTCCGCTGGTTCCCCCTCGCTGGTTCCTCCTGGCTAGCTTACTGCTCTCCTGGCTTGGTGGCTGGTTCCTCCTGGCTAGCTTCTGGCTCCTCCTGGCTTGGTGGCTGGTTCCTCCTGGCTGGCTGGTATTCCTCCTGACTGTCTGGGCTGTTTGCTTTGCTCCTCTTGCCTGGTTGGTTCGCTGGTTTCTTCTGTGGCTTCGTTTGCTGGCTGACACCGAGGTTGTCTGAAGATTCTGGAGACCCACTGCCACTTCGAGGTTGCCTGAAAGATCAAGAAAGGTTAAAGCTATTTTAAGTACGCTGAGAAAGATTAAATGTAATTCACTAGACATATTCTTTTAATTGTTTGATGCTCAGGTAGTTCTGTTACTACTTTATGGTGCAGGAACTTGGGGTTATGAGAGACGTTATCAACCTGAACAGGTACATATATATGCCTTCACGGGATTTTTACACATAAGAAACACAACAATAAACAGTATGGTGTACGGAGAATTGGGACGTTTTCCTCTCTAAATAACTGTTATTACTGCTATTTCTAGACGTATTAACTATTGGTTTCGACTACTGAAACAGCCAGGAGCTAGGTATTCAAAAAAAGAATATATACTGTTACTCACTATGCATGAAAAAGGTCATGGAACTTCGCTGTCCAAGATATAAAAAAACAACGTTTTATGTGAAAATAGTTTTGATGGAGTTCGACTTTTTGGGTGTGGCGACTATAAATGAATCAGTAAAGAATTGAAAGAAAGATTACGCAGCAGTTTCTGTCATAGCTGGCGTAACCACTTAGATACCAGTGCACGTTGTTCAGTATATGGCAAATTTCAGCCTGTATTTGCAAGAGCAAAGTATATTGAAATACTTTATGTGGAGGTGTTGAGGAATCTCTGGCACAGTTTAGGATGGGTGTGTCCCCGTTAAATGTTCACAGACACCACTGTCAACACTTCATGTCCAGTTTGTCCAAATGTGTAAGAAAACGAGATAGATTTTCAAGTTTGAATACTCTCTGTACAATTAGGTCAGACAATGTTATTATTTAGATGTTACTGAAGGCGACAACTGAGATCTTTTTATTAGAAAAATGACGGATGACTCTGTAGCAACAATAGTAAACTTTGCGATGTTTTTGGTCACTGCCTTTAAATTAAGTACATGTATTTTGAACGTACGACTTGGAAACAACAGCTGTCCTTTCTTACATTAGTAATTTACGAATATTCCCATCTATATATATTGAAGTATGTTAACTAATTGTATGTTGAACAGAAATGTGTGTCTTATGATTTCCTCCATGAAAGAAGTCGTTGGCCTAAATTTCTATAACATTCTGAGTTTCCAAAAAAAAAACCTATTTTTCTAAATGTGAGTGCATCATCATCCCCCAACTCACTTTTGGACGGTCAAAGATAAGGGTACAGGGAACTGGTTCCATGGAAAGGGACAATATCATCTTCTTTATCATTATTATCATCATTTCTGTCCCGTTTCACACCGACAGGTCACTACAAAATCACAAGATGAATAACTCCCACTTGAACTTAAGAAAGGAAAAAGATAATCCCACAAGAACCACACGTATATACAAGGGATCATTCTAGCTTTAGCCTGAATGCTGTGATCTACAAAATGGCACAGCTTGGGATATTATGATGTCAATAGTGTGCCGTAATGTTTTCATTGAGCCTTTTTCTTTTTGCTTTTTGTAGATGATCTTACTCTTTAGATGTCACTGAAGGCATCAATTGCGTTAGGTCTTCAACATCGACTTAACAGTTTCAACGAAAAAAAAGTGGCTACGATTGACAGCAATTGTACAGTTAGATTTAGTTTACAGCGTATTTATAGAAACAGTTTTGGGGTCTGGTGGTGGTTGGCTGACTCCTCTTGGCTGTTTCTATCTAGCTGGCTGGTTGGCTGGCTCTTCTTGACTGGTTCCTCCTGACTGGATGGTTGGCTGGCTCCTCTTGGCTGGTTCTAGCTGACTGGCTTGCTCCTCTTGGCTGGTTTCTCCTGGCTGGCTAGCTAGCTGGCTCCTCCTAGATGGTTCCTCCTGACTGATTCGTCCTGGCTGGCTCATCCTTCCTCCTGGCTGGTTTCTCCAGGTGGGCTGGTTTGCTGGCTGGCTTCTTATGGCTGGTTTCTTATTGCTGGCTGAGATCCCTGCCACTACGAGGTTTGCCTGAAAGATCCAGAAAAGTACTAAAACTATTCTAAGTACACAGAGAAAGATACCACTTTCTGCCTACGATTGTCAACACTTCATGTCCACTTTGTTCTAATGTGAAGAAAACGACAGACATTTTCAGTTTGAATACACTCTGTACACTTAGGTCAGACAGTCTTATTTAGTTGCTACTGAAGGCGATAACTAATAATTTTTTTATCGGATAAATGCTGAACGACTCTGCAGGAACGATAGTGAACTTCGCAATGTTTTGATCACT
>JAPXFY010006592.1:5000-12396 GCA_030674185.1 Monoplex corrugatus | reverse complement strand
GACTACTGGACTGTGCATCCTGTGGCCATTCATCTTATGTGCACAGCGAGCCAGGAGGCTTCAAAAAACAATAATGAAGTTCCTGCACCTGAACAAAAATGCGGATTCATTCCATAGGCCGGGGGGGCCATGACCCCATCCACAAGACCCCTTTTCCCTGTCTCACCTTCAGGAGAGATTTCAGGTGTATTACCCTAGAGAGATATATGTGAGATGGGGCCCATGTCCCTTTTAAAAGGGCCTCTCCTTTCCGTGTACAGAAAGAAAACCCACAAAATGGGGTTTTAATTTTTGAACTATGCAAAAGTGAGAGTGGATATGTCTAACTGGAAATTTTTTGTGCCACCCCGAGTCAGCAAAAACCCTATAGTGGTGATGCCGGGAAAAGGCCACCATTTACATGACCTAATTGTGACCCAAAAATATGTCCACTCTCCGGCATTGATACTATGGTGTTGGCACAGTGGGGAAAGAACAGAAGGAGATGCCCCGGACCTGGCAGACCATCAGCTACAGAGAGGCAAGGGGCTACAGGAGGAGGGGCAGTGTGGTGTGCTGCAAGTGGAAGGACAAGAAGGCGGTGCTCACTCTGTCCACCATGCACAAACATGTCCTGGAAAGAGTCCAGGCCAGGTATGAAAACAAAGAAAAGCCAATGGCTATAATCAATTATATTCAAAAGACAGCAGGGGTGGACCAGAGTGATCAACTCATCGCTTATTTCCCCGTGCACTGCAAGACCATGAAGTGGTGGAAAAAGCCTTTCTTCCATCTGCTCACCCTGTGCACCATTCAGATCATGATCCTGCTGAACAAGCACAGGAAGAGCAGGAACAAGAAGAGAATGCCACTTGAAGATGTCATGAAGTCTCTCCTCCTGGATCTCTCGCCCACTGATATTGTGCCTCCTTCGCTGCTGCTGCTGGACCCAGGCATCCTAATTTCAAGCTGAAGGGCCGACACTTCCACCCACCCTGACACAACCCAAACCACGAAAAAACTGCCGTGTGTGCTACACAAAAATGAAAAAGCGTGGTGCCACTGCAAAAGAACTGAAAAACGAACGGCCATTGACCAACTACTGGTGCCCTGATTGTGGTGAGGCATTGTGTGCGGATCCGTGTTTTACAGACTATCACACAAAAAAGACTACACTGAACACTGGTTTTCCTAAACAGTAATCACTTTTCACACACACACACACACACACACACACACACACACACACACACACACACACACACACACACACAACACATACACACACACACACACACACACACACGCACGCACGCACGCACACACACACACACACACACACACACACACACAAAACACACACGAGTTATACATTGTGTAATATGTGATTGTAACAAAAAAATGCAAGAAATATGGGCGTCTTCAGAGAGAAGACCATTTTGTTGTGGAAGCGGCTATGTACTCTCCATCATCTTATTTGCAGTGAAGTTCATAAAAGAGAAACTGAAACATCAGAGTAAATGGGTTCACCTTCTGTGAGGAGACAGTTTTGTGCTGGATGAGACAATGTACTCTCCATCATCTTATTTGCAGTGAAGTTCATATCACAGACACTGTGAAAACATCAAAGTAAAATGGGTTCACCTTTTGTGAGCAGACAGTTTTGTGCTGAATGAGACAATGTACTTTCCATCATCTTTATCTGCAGTGAAGTTCATAACAGAAACTGAAAACATCAGAGTAAAATGGGTGCACCTTCTGTGAGGAGACAGTTTTGTGCTGGATGTGGATAAAGTCAACAGTTTTCATCTGGTTTTTGTGTGTTTCTGTGTAAGACACACCAGATCAACATTCTGGATGACTGAAGTAAGTGAGAATTTCTCTCATTTTTTATCTTATGTGATGTTTTGAAAAACAATTGTGCACGTTATATGTTGAATACAACTTTTACTTTTTTCGCATTGGGTACCTCTGTATATTTGAGTGGCGATTCAATAAGAAGAAACAAACAATCAAACAAATACAACAGTGTCATAGAACAAAGATTGCTCTTTCTAGTAATACCAAACACTTAAAGTAAACGACCAAGTGTATAATGACTGCTTTCAGAATCAATGTGTGTGGAATAAATTGCATTCCATGTTCTAGCAATTAAATCACCACGCGAAATAACTGTTCCATGAGTTCAGAAATGTTCTATGACATTTTCAGGACATTCACATAGCTCTGATATATCAATCATCTGTGGTGAAAGAATTAAGACCTTTTCAAAATGAGAAGTATTCTAGGGGAGTATAACAGCAACAAATATAATAATGTACATCACATCATTTTGGTAATAGACGTCAGCATCAAAGTTTAGTAGACATATTTCTTTTTTTTGTTTTTGTCTTAAAACATTTCTTCAATAAATGTGCTTTCGACAGATAAAATATGGTCAGTAACCTGTAAATGTGTTTTCGTTTTCACTAAATGTAATGTCATGGAAGGACTTACAGTTTTATAAAAATCCATTTCCAACCTACACTTCTTATCAGCATGTACACTCTACCATTGAGAGATCGTTGCCTGTGTCATTGTGTTCTGTGTGGCCTGTACTTTCTGACGCTGTCTGACCCATGACAGTGGTCTTCCTCCACAACACTGACACAGTTCTCTGAGAGTTGTTCGGAACTTGGAACTGAGCACCAGGTAAGTGACAAAGTTGACGGTAGAGTTGAGACAAGAGGCAGTGAACAGAGCTCCGTTGACGACAAGAAACGTGTTGTGGAATTTTCGGTACACTTAAAACTCAGGGACGAAATAGTAGGTGATCTGATTGCCCATATCAGGCAAAAAGAAGATGACGTAGACGATACACAAAAACAACAACATTTTGTTGATTCGGCTGTCTCCATCACCACCACCACCACCACCACCACCACTCTCCTGTTTTCCTGTTTCCTGCATCTGTATTCGTTTACGAGATGCCTGGCGTAGTTTAGCGATGGTAATGATGCAACAGATGATGACGACGATAACGAAGACAGGTTTGAAGATGGCACTGACAATTGTTCTGATGTCATGTGCAATGTTGCTGTCGAGGACAAACCACTCAGTAATCGCTATATAAGCAATACTGCGATTGGTGGAAGGGTCCACTTTCCATTTCAATGTGTCGACCAACATGACAGGAAGATGGAAAACCAGGAAACCCAGGTACGCCATGATTATGGCTGCCAGCATGGGTCTGGGTGAAGGAAAAGATTTTTTTTAAATAACCGTTTTTTATATATTTATTTATATTTATTCATTTATCTATCTATTTGTTGTTTTTTTTATTTTGCCTAGTATCTTGACCAGTTATTTCTAATTTCATGCCATTATATGTCGTTATTTTTGACAAGTTCAGTTTATACTGCTTTGACGTATTGATATGCGTGTATCCAACTGTGTTTATACCCACAGTTATGTATTGACATGTCAGTCCTCACATACACAATAACATCTACGAAATCTAAAGCTGAACGTTTCAACATATCATTTCAGAAGATTATACCTGTGTACACAATGACATTTAAAAGGTTAAAGCTAAGTTAGAAATGCACATATCTAAAAGTACAGCAATCATTCTCAGACAAAGACTGTTTGTGTCATACAAGTGGAATTATGATTATTAGTGTATAGAATTATGATTATTATTGTATAGAATTATGATTATTATTGTATAGAATTATGATTATTAGTGTATAGAATTATGATTATTATTGTATAGAATTATGATTATTAGTGTATAGAATTATGATTATTATTGTATAGAATTATGATTATTAGTGTATAGAATTATGATTATTATTGTATAGAATGATGATTATTGTTATATAGCAGAATGGATATCACCTTCCATTTGTTTGTTGTGAATCTTTTTTCCAAGGGAAGATCGTGCAAATGGCGACCAGTGTTGTTCGCCATAACGTCAGACTCCTTCAGAGATAGATGAATGTCATCTTTTAAGTGTCTTTTTCTAATTTGCTTTTAGGGCTTATTATGGCAGATGAAAGACATGAACTCTTTGGTAAAAGATATATATCATGCTGCATAACGAAATTCTCTCCTTGCAAGTAATTGGTTTTCTTCGTTGGTACCAGTTTGTGGATGGTGACTTTTTTTGAGAATTGTAGTGTTCAAGAAGAGTGTGTTTTAGTTTTCATCACAGTCTGTTATACTGCCTCTGTAGTTCATGCTAAGGGTTAGTAGCTTACCTGTAAGACAGCAAACGGCCAGCCTTGAGGGGCATGGCCACAGACAGACACCGATCCGCACTCATGATCACAATCAGAGCTCCAGACACGAAGTTGGCCCAAAGACCAACGTAGACAGGCCTGAAGTTCATTATAATGATCCAGTTGTTGGCCTGCACTTTGTCCCATCTCTCGATATAACAGTAAAAATAAAGCATAAAAAGCATCACCAGGTTGATGAGGTCTGCCACAGCCAGGGAGAAGAGCAGCAGGTTGATCCTGTATGAAAGACCTTGCTGCAACAAGCAGTTGTGGATTAGAGAGTGCGATAGCAATTAGTCCGTTAGTTTAGTACTTTCACTTTCAATTTTTCAAAATATAACATCTCCGCACTGAAAATAAAATTCCATGTACACTGATACCACTGAGGCCATAGGATGGAGAAGATCCCAAATGATCATGGCATAAGCCTTAATTAAGCCTGCACATAAACCCTGTGTGTTGATAAGCCACTGATGCCATATGATGGAAAAGATCAAAAATGACCATGGCATAAGCCTTTAAATTAAGCCTGTATATAAACTCTATGTGTTGTTAAGCCATTGATACCATGTGATGGCGAAGATCAAAAATGACCATGGCATAAGCCTTTAAATTAAGCCTGCATATAAGCACTATGTGTTGGTAAGCCACTGATCCCATGTAATGGAGAAGATCCAAAACGATCATGGCATATACCTTAAGCCTGCATATTATAAGTCCTATGTATTAGTAACAGTGACCACACTCCTATAGTGGGAAGATTTAGGCTGAAATTAAGGAAAAGGAAACAGACCAAAAGCAGCATCAAACTAAATCTTGGACTCTTAAAGACAATTGAAATGATACGTAAAAAATGTAATATACATGTTCAAAACAACTTCAGTACTCTGGAAACATGTGAAGAAATCCCTATAGCAGATAGAAAATCAAAAATAAACGGATGACAAAAGAAATTCTAGGCTTGATGTAAGAACAGAGGAAGGCAAAGAGAAACGAGGAAATATACAGGAAGATTAACAAAGAAATCAAGAATAGGTGCAATGAAGCTAAGGAAGCTTGCCTGAAAGCAAAATGTAAAGAAATAGAAGACCGACACAAAACGGATCCTCAGGGTATGTACAGAAAAAATCGAAGAAATTGTCCACAGGAAAAATACATGTACATCAACTGGTTGCTTATCATGGAAAAAGACAAAATATTAGATAGATGGGGAGAGTACATTAAAAACCTTTTTGAAGATGACAAAAAAGAAATAGCAGAAGTACAGTGTGGATTTGTCGAAGGGAAAGGAACATTTTATGCCATATACATTATAACAAAGAACATTGAAGGACCACACATAATGAAAGATGAAGTTAGAGCAGCACTGAAAAATATGAAACCAGGAAAAGCCCCAAGACCAGACAACATTACTACAGAGATGATTGAAGCCTTGGAGGAATTTGGTATTAAAAAAATAAGAGACCTCCTGAATGGGATTTATGATACTGGAAAAATCCCCAAAGATGTGTCAAAATCAATTTTGATGCATTTCCAATGCAAACGGGCTATAGAATGCGAACGCCATTGCACAATCAGTTTGACGAGTCATGTAACAAAGATCCTATTAAGAATAATCATGATGGGGACAAGGACTAGAATCAAAAGTGAAATAGCAGAAGAGCAGTGTGGATTTGTGGAAGGGAAAGGAATTATTAAAGCCATATACATCCTAAGAAGTATCATAGAGAGGTCAATCCAGATGAAGAGGGATTCATATTTATGCTTTGTTGATATACTAAGTCGTTCGATCGTGTAAGACATGAAGAATTGATCAACCGACTAGAAAGACTCAATATTGATGGAAAAGATCTACGAATAATCAGAAATATGTATTGGGAACAAATACCTGCAATGACAATAGAAAACAATATAGGCCGTTTCCAAAATATCAAAGGAGGAGTCAGACAAGGTTGTGTTTTATCACCAGATCTGTTTTCACTTTACAGCGAAAACATCATGAGAAACCTAGAACAATACCCTGAATTATAGGTTGGAGGAAAAATGATAAACAACATTCGGTACGCAGATGACACCGTGCTAATTGCAGAACATGAAAGGGACCTACAAAACCTTGTGAATATAGTAGAAATAGAAAGCTAATGTAAGTGTTGGAGCTAAACTGCAAGAAGGTAGAAGTCATGGTAATCAGTAAAAAACACGAAATCCCTTCATGCAAAATAACAGCAAACGGCACAATCGTGAGACAGGCTGATAAGTTTAAATAACTGGGAACGATCATTTCACCAGACAGCAGATGCACAGATGCACAGCAGAATCAGCTAAGCCAAAACAGCATTCAAGCATTCAAGCATTCTTACCAAAAAATGCCTTTTTAATTGACACCAGGAAGAGAGTTCTTGAATGTTCTATGGAACCGATAATGTTATACAGTTGTGAGGCATGGACAGTCAAAAAGCAGAAAAAGATTGAGGCAGTCAAGATGTGGTTTCTAAGAAGAATGTTGAGAGTTCCATGGACAGCAAAGAAAACAAAACGAGACAGTCTTGATGGAGGCAGACACAAGAAGATCATTCATTACGAAGATTAGGAAAAGACAGGCAACATTTATAGGCCATTTTATGAAGATATGGGAATTAGAGCACCTGGTCACAACAGGAAAGCTGGAAGGAAAGAGAGCACCAGGTACACCCAGGAAAAAATGTTGGATGGACATACACAGTGGCTGAAGACAGAGAGGGTGGAAGATGTATTTGTGGTAACAAGGGACAGATGCATATGGAGGGCCATGATCGCCAACGCCATATGGCAAAGCACTTTTACAATGGAGGCAACTCGTCAGTCTTCGTTGTTGTTAAATAATTCCCAACATAAAATCATCATGGCTGGCGTCCCAATCACATCTGCCATATTTGTGTGGTCAACTACACGTCAGGAAAGTTGACCAAGGTTCCCTCCCTTTTTTTTTGTTTTGTTTTTGATCGCGCACGCGCGCGCGCGTGCGTGTGTGTGTATGTGTGTGTGTGTATCTGTGTGTGCGTTTGTGTGCGTGTGTCTGTGTGTGTTTGTTGTGTGTGTATGTGTGTGTGTGTGTGTGTATGGTGCATTTATTGTTGTCTTTTGCATAAACTTGACAAAGGCCAGTTGGCTGCATT
>JAPXFY010006591.1:10000-12400 GCA_030674185.1 Monoplex corrugatus | reverse complement strand
TTAGTGTGTGTGTGTGTGTGGTGTGTGTGTGTGTGTGTGTGTGTGTGTGAGCATGCGCGCGTGCATGTGTGTGTGTGTGCGTGCGTGCGTACATGTGTATGTGTGTGTGCGTGCGTGCGTGCATGTGTGTGTGTACGTGCGTGTGTGTGTGTGTGCGTGTGTGTCTGTGTGTTTGTTGGGGGGGGTATGGGGGGTCCGTAATGGGATCTGAATCCAATCGTCGGGAATGAGCGCTGTTTCGGTTCTGATATACATTATCCTTGTGGCTGTGTTGACACGCACCAGTCTTGTGTTATTTCAAGTTTACTTGCATCAGTGTGACCCTGAAGTGTATGGACGGTGCCCTATGTCACATATAAAGGGGATACGTGATTTGATGAGTGCCTACAGCACGTTCACATCGGTACCTTTGATGTCGGTGGTGTCTAGGGGTCTGTTGTTGTAGCGATACAATGGATGTCTTCTTATCAAGATGGAAAGATGAGTGGCGGTTCCTCGTTTGGTCTGGCTCCTCTGATTGAGAATTACCGCTGTTAGTAGGGAGCTCATCATAGGCAGTGTCCGTAATACACTGAATCGAACCAGGAGGGGTTGAATTCCTTATAAGAAACCCAGCAGAATCTCCTCTGGAAGGTGGTCAAAGCGTGGGCAGTCAACATGCAAAGTCAGAACAAGATTGAGGCAGCTGAAATGTGGTTTTTAAAAAGAATGTTACGAGTTCCAGCCAAGAAAACAAATAAGACAGTCTTGAAAGCGGCAGACACAAAAATGAACATCGATGGAGATGATTGGGAACAGACAAGCAACAAGCACCTAGTCACAACAGGAAAGCTAGATGGAAAAGAAAGAGCACCAGGTGGACCCAGGGAGAAAATGTTAGACTCACTTGCCGAGTGGATGTAAGGATTGTATATGTTTTGAAACGGTTGTAGCATACGGCTGGGCTTAAGGAAAAACAAACAAACCAACAAACAAACACACACACACACAAAAGAAAAACAAAACAAACAACAAAAAACCCGCGGTATATCGTCATGTATACACCAAACGACACACTGACGAAAGATGGGTTAAGAATCGATACACATCTTACGGCAGGAGATGTATGTCGGTGCTTAAAGCAACGGACTAATGATTAGAGCATTGTGGGTTCGAATCCATATCAGTTCTGTCAAAGTCATTGTGGGATCCATTCGACCCAAACTGGCTCCTACCCAGAGGGGAGTGCGGTATGTGAAGACTGGAACCAAACAATCTTATCTCATTCACTTCATGGATGCGTCATAGAGGGTGTTACTAACATATCCTGACCAACACCGCAAGTTTCTGTAGCCACTTGTACATTGTTGACTCCAGAATATTTTGTAATATTGAGCGTAGAGTACCGATTGCTCGCGACCTCTCAATCGAAGGAGGAACTTCATGGCATTTAGAATATTATCCCCATCGTTATCATTATCATAGCATCTAAATTATTATCCCTATCGTCATCATTATCATAGCATCTAGATTATCATCCCTCTCGTCATCATTATCAAAACATCTAAATTATCATTCCTATCGTCATCATTATCATAGCATCTAGATTATTATCCCTATCGTCATTATTATCAAAACATCTAAATTATCATTCCTATCGTCATCATTATCATAGCATCTAAATTATTATCCCTATCGTCATTATTATCAAAACATCTAAATTATCATTCCTATCGTCATCATTATCATATCGTCTAGATTACTATCCCTATCGTCATCATTATCATATCATCTAGATTACTATCCCTATCGTCATCATTATCATATCATCTAGATTATCATCCCTATCGTCATCATTATCATATCATCTAGATTATCATCCATATCGTCATCATTATCATATCATCTAGATTATCATCCCTATCGTCATCATTATCATAGCATCTAGATCATCATCCCTATCGTTATTGTATCATAACATCTAGATTATCATATCTATCGTCATCTGTTTGACAGCATCTAAATTATTATCCCTATCATCATCATTATCATAGCATCTAGATTGTTATCCCTATCGTCGTCATTATCATGACATCTAGATTATTATTCCTGGCGTCATCTTTGTGGTAGAAGCTGTGTCATTATCCTTATCGTCATCTTTATGATAAAATATGGATTATCCCCATTGTCATCTTTATGATAGCATCTGGATTATCATCTCTATCGTCATCTGTTTGACAGCATCTTGATTATTATCACTATCGTCATCTTTATGATAACATCTGGATTGTTATCCCTACCGTAATCATTGTGATAGAATCTGGATTGTTATTCCTACCGTTATTTTTATGATAGCACATGGATTGTTATCCCCACCATCATCTTTATGACAACATCTGGATTGTTATCCCTATCGTCATC